>CM061537.1:10253033-10289047 GCA_030545055.2 Neoaliturus tenellus | reverse complement strand
TCAATTACGTAAACGGCTGTCAACAATGAATATCTCTTTATCTAATGGGAGCTTTACGAGTTTACAAGTCTGCCAACCCTCAAAATATTTAAACAATAATCGACCAAATGTTACTTAGGGGTTTCCAAATTTGAGAATTCGGCCCCTTACGACGTCGAGCCGCGGTATGAGTTTAATAAATTTATTTATATAAATTATTTATTGATACTATAAAAATGTAAACTTATAATGTAAAGCGTTAACTTTTAAATGTATTAAACTGTAAATGTAAATGAAAATGTAAACACAAAATATTCTCTGTTCATATAATAGAGTTTTATCTGTAAAAGTAACAAATTATTTATGGATTAAGCCTGTCTTTGTTCATTCACGTTTGATTATTTAATCTACATTATAATAAAATCTTAATGTGTAGTATACTATTTTAAATAATATAAAATAGTATTTTTTTCAACATTTCTCACCTTCTCTCATAAAATATGTACAGTTTATTGAATGTTAAAAAAATAAAGAACTAAAAATATAAATTTTACTTTCAATTACATTAAAGATAAAAAAATATGAGCTAAATTTATTGTTAATTTTGTTATTTTTATTGCAAACTTTACAGAATATTAAAAAATTTAATTTTCGTGAGGTGGTTCTACATGTTGAGAAAATTAAACTTTAAATTGAAGTACCGAATTTAAATAAATATTAAAAATACCTTTTAGTAAAAATTTTTCGAATTGAAAACTTTTTATTCAGTACGCAGGTTTATAGCATTTTGTGTATATTTAATCCATTTAAGAAGTTAATTATCAACTTAATTACACCTTGCATATTAGCCTATTTATATTACTTTACTTTACTCACAATGCTCTATCAATTTTAAAAATTAAGTACATTTAATACTTTCTAAATTGAGTTTGTTTTTTTCAGATGTGGAAGGCATGGACTTATGTCAGCAAAGTGTAGCGCATGGAACCTGTGCGAAAACAAAAGCTGTACAGGTTTGTATATAATTTATACAGCATTTATATAAAAAATAAACTAATAAATGTAAATAAAACTTATAAATCAAGACAAGAAATAACACACATAGAGCAAGAGACAAACACTGACGACGTAATGTTGCAAGCTAAAGGTCAAACATTAGAAAACAAAATAATGTTATTGAGCTACCAAGAGAAGCAATGTTTATTACATTTTTTAATAAATAGGAATAAAATAGGATATTGTTGTAAAATAGTTCTCAATTACTGCAGACCAAGTGTTGTGAAACCTAAACTATTACCCAATAATCGTGAATTCATTTAGTTTGTTTAGTTGATGTGTTTTTATCAACGTTAGATCTGCAAGATAATGATTTGTAGAATGCAGAAAGTTAAAATAAAAGATAACTAAGTAATTACATAAAAAAATATAATTAATTGTGATTTGTACATTTTATTTACTACTGTACACAATCAATGTTATACAAATTTCCACTAAGTTACAACCTTAATTTAGTCCGCAATCAACAATTAACTTGGTTGAGTATTGTTAAGTATTGTTAAAGAAAATTATTATTTAAAAATTGCTTAACATTTTTTATTTTGCATGTTACGTGTCATATGTTCATTCTTACTTTAAAAAACAGGAAAATAAAACTCTAATCATTTGTTCAAAATGTTAACAAATATTTAATTATTACAATAATGTTTAGTAAATTCAGATTAACTGCTTTTAGACATTAAAATCCAAACAAAAAAGTTAAATATAAAAATGTATTTTCTAAGGCAACGTGAAAAAGATCAGTCATTATTATTTTTTATCTTACTGAAATCTTAAACCATTGCTTCGTTATAGCAGACAATAACTTCTGTAAACAGCTTCAGCGCATGCGCAGGTCAGGGTCTTGGCGGGTCTTGTTCTTTCTTCCGTAGGAGACCGTAACTTTATGCGATAATAATATGTACCCTATTAATTTTTTCGCTTATATTTTTAACTCTGCTCTGTATTATTTCACATGGTGTTATTGCTCAACAAATGCCAACTGTTTGCCATCTAAATCTCAATTTTGAAAAAAATTGGCAATGTGCTTTCTTCCCCTGAGCCCTTTGTTTGTTTCAGCAAAACATCACAGTTGACAAGAGTGGATATCATTCATCCGAGACTGACTAGTTCCTCCTGGATTACAACCTACAAGCAACGTTCCAGATTCATTTGATGATAAATAAAGAACTGTTAACAATATATTGTTCCTTTTATTGAGTTACATTTCACAAGATCACAAATTATCACCCCTAAAATTATTAGTGTGTATAAATTGATAACCCCTTTCAGTTTTACTGCTTTGCATTGTAATTGTAGCACTTATTATACCTGGAATTTGTATTTTGGTATTTCTCAAGTGTCAAATAAGTATATTTCGTTACAAGGGTCAAAGTTGCGTTTTACCGGCCTCGTAGGCTAATTGAAACTATTTAGAGAGGGCATCCTTTTTATACCGGGTTAGGGAACGACATTTTTCATCACACTACACTGTACAATACATTTTAAATAGATGAAAAATATTGATATTCAACCATAATGAACAAAACATAACTAACCTAGAGGGATGCCTTTCATGTTGCTAGGCAACCAATTCACAGCCACTGGTTTCCATTGGCTTCCAGTCAGAAATTAGAGGGACGACATTTTTCGGCCCTAGACTTCAAAAGCATGATTTTCGTTGTTAAAAGTGACGGTCGAAAACAGGTGGTATTGATGTAGTGTGATGAAAATATATTGTAACATTAATCATTTACATCAGCAGTGGTGTTAAGTACAAGGCACGATCTGTGGCAGTTCCCTGTATAACATCTTAAATATAAACGTGATGTAACAATGACAAAAAACAATACTCTGTAGAATAAATGAAATGAGTATAAAATACAAAATATGTTTTTACGTGTTAGAGATGGTTTTTGTTGAATTGAAAACAAACTAGTATACGTGTTGCTCGAAATCGAGCAATTTATTTTAATACAATACATGAGTTACTTTTAGCTCTAAATCAATGACATCAGACCAATCCAACATTGTGAATCTCTTTAATCACCAAAACGTACTTACAGCTGATTATTAACATATGTTTAAAATGCTTTATTCAATCCCAATGTTATTTAAATGGGAAATTTTGAGATTTCAATGGTGGATAACGCCTTTATTTTCAGTCCGATTCTTATAAATTTTTGGCGGAAACAACTACAGACCAAGCCCTATGCAATGACACCACAAACTTGAAAATCGGTTGAAATTTGTAGGAGGAGTTCTCAAGACAAAAAACCCCTTAGCGTATTAGATAAGTATAGATTAGATGAAATTCTTTAAAAGCCGACATCTTAACAAAGACCTATTTAAACGCACATGTGCTTGAAGGATCAGTGTAAAATGAGAAGGTTTAGTTTCGAACCCTCACAAAAATCAGAATCTGACGAAACTTTCGGGTTTCCATTCTATACCGTTTTGAGAAATTATCTCTGTAATTTTATAATTTCCCAATAAACGGGCCAAGAGGTACTCACAATAAAACATCTTGTTTTAAGTAGTTTCCTCTCCAATATTAAAAATTCATCCCATATTAAGATTACTAGCTAAAGCGTACTGCATATTAATTATTGGGACGGAATACAGCCTGATCCGTTTCATCCAAACCATAAGGATGACCAGAGAATTTCAACAAGCTTTTTCATTTTTATCCATTTCCACTACTTTCTAATCCATTGGTCAAAAGAAATGCTGTCCAACCAGAATTTATTTGAATTTGAGATAATTTCACAGATATTTTATATGTATCATTTTCATAACTAGGACGTAAAGTGGTTTTTTACGTACGCAACAGCGTTTTATGAACGAGGAGAAGCCGAGCTTGGAAAAATATAATTAAGCATAGAAAAACACTTTTGTTCCGGGTGTGATGAAACATGTTTTTTGATATACTGCAAAAATATAAAAAAATAACCAATTTATAAAATGCATTTATTACACTTTCATTATACTGTATATGTTAAACAGTTTACTTCCAAAAAATTAAAATATTCATTTTAGCATGAATTTCTGTTCAAGACAGAACTACTTTTGAGGTTAGCGCACCGCAAAAATTCAGATGTTTTTACCGTGCACTGTTTACAAGAGACGAAAAACGCCGACTGTTCGTACGATCAGGACGGTAAACCAAGTTTTAAACGCAGTATGATGAAAAGACTAACTAGTTTTCCCTCTGTAGATACATCCTATTACATTTCTCCCCTTCTACGCAATACTTGAGATTAGGAACAAACTCCACCGAACTACCGAACCGTTCCAGCAACAACCTTCCGACCCACGACCGCTGCCATTTGGGAGGATAACGACCTCTGCGAGAACTTCGGAGTGAAAAAGTAGATCCACCCACGAGCGGACCCGTCCTACCGCATGAGCTGTCGTGGAAGATGGATCGGGAGTGTTGACCCTCAGATTGCGTGCGTGTGCATGTGTGTGTGTGTGTGTGTGTGTGTGTGTGTGTGTGTGTGTGTGTGTGTGTGTGTGTGTGTGTGTGTGTGTGTGTGTGTGTGTGTGTGTGTGTGTGCGGGTGTTCTTTTTCTAATGTATCTCCGATCATCGAACCTGGACCAGAAACGATCGCCCGCGGCTTCGCGCTCTGGATTAATCAGATTGAAGCCTGCAATTTGTAATTTGTTGCGAGGATTTGCAAGTCTCTCCAGTAGAAACGTCGCTATTGGCTAGGCATTCGTGATTAGCTTTCGTTCTGATTTCCATTTCGTTTAGATTTTTCTTGGTGAGTTTGTTTTGTTTGAAATGAAATGTCGTGATTTGAAGTTTAGCACATAAAATGTCGGGTTAGCAATGATTTTGAAGTGTGCCAAAAGCGTCCTTCAGATGCATAAAGGCTTTGGTAGATCTGGTACTCATTAAGTAGGCTACCAAATCCGTATTTGGTAGTAAAACAACGGTATTTGGTTCTACGGTATTTGGTAGAACTTTATACCACTAAACTGTGACAAGCCAAATGATTAATGCAGAGCGCTCGCATTCTATAAATGCAAAATGGTAAACGTAGATCTAGGACTTTCAAAAACTTTGGATGACTATAAACTGCTCCAATCATGGAATTTATAATTTTGAACTAACCAAACTATGTCGATCAAGTTCAGAAATCTTTTAAAAATTGGATAACGAATTGGATAAAAAGGTGATTTATTTATCACCATCACATTAATTTTAATGGGCTGGTAATTTAATATTGCCCAAAAAGAACTGGCACATTCTCAATTCTGACAATTGTCAGAATCTGATACTATTAATTACGTCCTGACAAGTTCCTAGATACAATGTTATGGTAAAACTTATGGTCCATGTATGGTCCATATTAAAACTCTTTAAGTGTTCCTGGTTCCCAATAAGTACAATACATAGGGTGGTTTCAAACCACACAGGCGTCAAAAAGCAAAATTGAAAACATCTTCTAAAATTGATGTTTTTCTTGAGAGTAAATTTGTTCTCTTGTGTAGTTCAGATTCCAATTCTTTCTGACTATACATAATGTTCTTAACCTAGTGCCAGCATATAATTCATTGGAGACACATAATTATTACTTTTAAAATTATTAATATTCTCCCAACTCACCGTTCGAACCCCTCATTATCTGAAAACCCCAAAGACAGTTGAAACAACACTACTTAAACAGGAGCTGCAAATGAAATCTGGAATTACAAGCTGATCTCAAGGAATACAGCACAGTATTTTGGGCTATAGGCTGTTGGGGTTTATTGGGGTTCACGCTTTCAAATCTGCACAGTGTTGAGGAATGACAAATTAATAAAAATGTATTGAGTTTCATTAAAAACCTTTGATCCTCTATATCTATACACTTATAAAGTGTATTACTTATTATACCAGTACCACAGTAAGAGCTTGCCTTACAATCTGAAGGTTCCAGTTCTACAATGAGAAAAGTTAGAAGCTTTTCGATTGTTCAAAACTGGAACCATCTGCATTTGGTAATTGGGTTCTATTAATTAATGATCCTGACAAATAAATCAGCTGATATTTGTCAGTGACCAAGATACACCTCATCTGATCCATCACACTCACCCTTCACCTTAAATAGGCACCATAGAGTGCGTCAGTGTCTCAACAAATGTACCAAGTGTAATGTCCCACATAACTGAGATTTTGTCAACATACACACAGTAAAAATTAGATAACTTTTGAATATCTTTCCTCATTTAAGTACAAGAAAACTTAGTAACCCTATAGCCCCCACTATCACGCGATCTACACTGACCACATACATCACTTCACCCCGTCACCCCCAGGAGACTTTCTCCCCAACGACGATCGCGGAGGCGGCTGGGACTCCGCCCCCTGGCGTACCATGACCTTGACCGTGGAGGAGGTATATAACCGGGACCCCTGAAGTCCCCTCAGTCGTTCCATCGTCTTCCTACTCATCACCATGGACTCCCGTCTCGTACTCGCCGTCTTCTGCGTCACCTTCGCCCTGGTCCAGGTACGAATCGAGGTTAAGTCTAGGCAAAATAAACGTAGGGAAACGGGTTTCCAACCTTGGAAGAGATGTTTCAACAGTATTACTGTCTTTATAAAAAAAACAGAGATTAACATATTCTTAATATGATAGATTTCATTTATTTTAAAGAAATGCGAACAGACTAAACTGAAGTAAATGCATGAATTATATGACCTTTGGAGTGAAAATTTACATGAATATTTTAGGGGAATCTAAAAGTTGTAATACCTCGGGTTTCATCCAAAGTGACT
The DNA here is from genome assembly GCA_030545055.2 of Neoaliturus tenellus. NCBI lineage: Eukaryota > Metazoa > Arthropoda > Insecta > Hemiptera > Cicadellidae > Neoaliturus > Neoaliturus tenellus. The sequence continues at coordinate 10,282,261 of CM061537.1, read as the reverse complement.
TAATGAAATAAAGTATTAACATTTTCTCAAATTCGATGGAGTTTGGAGGCTAATTAAGAAATTATGGTAACGAGGCTGGGACGACGCGAAGGTTTAAAGAAATATTGAAATATTAATTGTCCAGAAGAAATGCATTGTTTACCTCCTATGAGTTGCATATTTGCTAGCCCATTGGGAATATGATTAATATTTTTGTCCTCTAAACTCAAACTCAAACTCACTTTATAGTCACGAAACGTTTTGTACATAGCAAATGCTAAAAAAACAGGATACATGGTCAGAAATCTTAACCTAAAATAACCAAAACAGGCCTTGTCACAACTGAAACTAAAAAAAAACAATATATGCTAATACAAAAATGAGATGTAAAAACATATGAAATTAAACTTTACAAAAAGATCAGTAGTGAAGAAAGGGCAAAGATGGGCCCAAAAACCCATGATTTTATAGGGGGATTTCCTATTGGGTATTTTTTGGACACAGATTTGAAATTTTGATACCGAGATTTGATATGTGCTAATGTTTATGTATAGTTATATTATATTTTTATATATTTGTGTATAGGTTTTTGATATTTAACATGGGGTTACTTTTCAGGTATTTTTTTGGACAGGAAAAATTCTTTTGATTCTAAGGCTTTTTCTTGTAAACTAAGCATCCTAGAGGAAAATGTCAAGAATAAAAATATTAAATTTGACTCTTTATCTACAACTTTCCCGCTGACAAAACTTGCCTGACCAATAAATAAAAAATTTCCTCATAGCCTAACTTTTTTATGTCAAAATCACTTTTTATATTTTTATTTATTATTTATGCCATGTTAATATTAAAATTAAAGTAAATTATTTATGCCGTAATGGCCACCATATAGTCCACTATAATACCTGAAAATATGATAAATTTACCTCTACTCTAACTATATTTATTTATGGTGTTAATGAAATGTGGCACTAATCTTGCGCTGGCCGCCTGTGCACTGTCCCATGCGCCTCTTCCGGTTGACTGTTGTATGCCTATGTACAGTAATATGCTTAGTGTTATGGTTATTAAAGTTATAATTTTGTTAAACTGTCTATTGATTAAGTAGTATAATAGTGTTATAGGTATGTTTAAAATTTTGTTTAATTGTTTATTGCCTAAGCAGTATATTATTGGGTATGGCTATGGTATTATTATATTGAGTATGGCTATTCTTTGATATGTTTAAAGTTATGTTTAATTGTCTATATTGGTGTTGTTCTATATATTGCTTATGTACTAGATGGATATAAAAATCTTGTTTGATGATTTATTTTGATTTTCCTTTACTGTGGATATTGTTTGAAGCATTTCCTATAAATTGTAATGTTTTGTTTGTATATATCAAGTGTTAGAGATGTAGGGGTTTGCCTGAGATTTAATAATTGTGTTTTGGTTGTTCTATGTAATGTTTATAATACTACTTTGAGTTAGCTTTCTTTACTTTTAATAAGTGATTAAATATTGAGTTATTGGTGTAGTTAATATAGCTTTTGGGTTTTTTATTATATTTGAGTATGTTGTTTTACTTGTTAAGGAAAATTTGAGTTATTGTTATTCTTCTCATGTTTTATAAATCTTTAATATAAATGACTGTGTTTTATTAGTGTTAAATATTTGTTTATTATAGTTAATTTTACCTAGCTAATGTATTATTAATAGGTGTTATAGGTTAAATGTATGTTTACAAGAGTTAATATTTAGTTAATTTGTATTATTTATTGTTATTTATACCATATACTGCTTATAAGTAAAATATAAGGGCGATAATGACTAATTTACATATGCTATTAGGGTTAAATACTTGGTAAATTTATGAAATTAAATGTATGCTTGAAATGCCATTTCACTAGTTGTATTTAAATTGTCTTGATGATTGTTTTGTTAGTTAAACTTAATATGTGGCATAGTTATTATAGTTGTTGCCTTAGGTTTATAATTAACTATTTAGGGTTTCATTTTAACTTTAACTTGCATTTTGCTTATTATAGATTTCTATGCTTTAAATATTTGGTTATGTGAGTGTAACAAGTACTGCTTAGTGGCTATGTAATTTCACTGGTTATTTGTATATAATATATGTTTATTTGCCTTATTAGGTTTGTTGTGACTGTTATTTATTATAGTTGTTGTACTTGTCCCATGTTTTTGTTGAATAAATTGCAAATAATTATGAATTTAGGTTTATTAGGCATGAGTTTTAGTGATATTTTACTTGTTAGAGGCTTATAATTATATGTTTTAAATATTTAAGAAGTTTAGTATTAAATTTTAGTTGATATTTACAATATAGTTAGCATAGTAAACCACTTCTGCTAAAGCAGAAGCATGTTTACATGTTTAATATTACATAACCATGCTCATTTTTTAACCATATAAACCTAACCCTTACCTCATTTTTAACCTCACAAACACAACTTCCCCCTCACACTCTGCAAAGCCTCCTCTGTTTAGCAGAAGCTAGACCTTGCATTCGCCTTCTCACCATTTTAATAAACATTAAATCCAACATTAACTCTATAAATTAGTTAACGACAGTCAGAATCTGTAATACTTAACAATAATTATACATATATAACAATTTTATTGCTACAAGTTGCCAAAAGTAGTTATAAGACAAAATCGTAGTTTCTAGTCAACATTTACACCTACAACTAAATAAATTTACTTCAAATCCTACTAGAACATTGAAAATTAATAAAAACATAAGCAAGCCATAATAGCAATTAATTAACACATACAATCATAAAATTGATATTTCACACTTTATTCACATAAACATCAGTGACAATTAACATAAGACATGCCTTGGTTTAACCAAGCTTCTACTTTAACCTAACATAACCTAGTCTAACCTAGCCTAACCTTACCTAACCATATATTATCTATATATATTAACATCATTAACACATTTAGTTACAGAGTCTTTTACAAAATATCTCAATTTAACTAATACATAATTAAACTATAGCAGACACAATGACTCAAACAACATTTTTATATCACTAAACTAATATTCAACATAAAACAGTAAAATATAATATTATTATATCAAATACATTAAAGTGCAATATTGACACAAAATTAGAAGGTGATAATCAGAAATTATATTACTAACCACTAAAATCACATTACATTATTTTAATGTTAAAATTAGCAAATATAATTTGACAAGACAAAATCGTTGACCATAACTATAGTCAACATCCTTAACTATTTACTTAACATCTTATAGGACCATTAACATTTGACCTTAACATGTGCAAACTCTAATGGTAATAAATAAACATATATATAGTAATAAAATCCATAATTCATTACACATTTTTATACCATACCCACTAACACTAAAATTTACTTAAGTAACACATAAATTTAAAGAGTTTATTCACTAAGTGTCATGTTTATATAGCCATAAATATTTAATAAATCACTATAAAACATTAATTATACAAAATTTACTTAATAATAATGTTTAATTTAACATTTAAACCTATAAATTTCAATAATAAGCTATAAGGCAAGCAAAGTTGTCAAATGTAGTCAACTATTTACTTAAACTTACTTCAAGTTTCATATAAAATTAGCAGTAAATAATTAATAAGTTTTAATAATATTTTTTTTCAAACATATTCTTTAAACTCCCAAACTAAAACCAAAACACAATTATTATTAACAACAAAAAGTCAAATGACTGGTTTATATTTAAAATTAATTTATGTTAATCAATACATAGCATACTAATATATAAAAACTTAGCACATTTAGTAAAACTCTATAGCCAATCTCAGTGGCATAACTAAATATTTAGTAAAACACAGGCTTAATAAACATATTTTAAACTGGCATATTAATTTATAACAGACACAATATAACTAAAATATAGTCAAATGTAGGGAAAACACAGTTACCAATAACTTAATAACTCAACTAATTCAAAATGTAAGCTTTATAATCTACAGTAAGCAAAATATTAATATCCTATACTAAATAACATTAAAATATAGGCCTACTATTATAAATAGTATGTATAACTATAAATAAGTATTAACACCAAATATCTTTAAAAGTAAAAATATCAAGTCATGGCACATTTTACACAAGTAGTTAAATTTTATAGTTAATTAACACTACAAACAACACACAGGACAGTCAGAGCAATAACCAATAGCATTCATAATAGTCAATAACTCAATAACTCAACCAGTAAAAATGTTTAACACATACCTCCCAATACTCTATAATATAACAAACATTATTAGTATATCACCATTTATATAAATAGAGCAAATAAAGTTACTTAGTATTTAACATCAACAACTTAACTAACTCAGACAAAAATATCAAGGCACAAGATGTATAAATATTTACCTCAACTGGATACAAATCATAGGCAATAACCAGTACATAATTATTACAATAACAACCAAATATTTAACAATATTTAACAGATCTTTTATTACGAGCCAATATATAAGACAAGTAAACCAACAACATACATAATAAAAATACCAAGACCAATGACATGTGCATAATTAACTCCTAGTTAAATTGTATAGCCAAACACCTATAAACAATATAGTAAAGTAACAACAAGCACACATATAGTCATAATAATATACAATAGACCATCATTATACCCTAACAAACTCAGTACATAGAGAAATACAACCAATATAATTCCTAAACAACATAACTATCTTATAAATACACAAATAATAATACATGTCATAGGAGAACAACTTAGTTAAATATTAATAAATACTCTCAATTTTCCAGAATATGCTTTACTGCCCAGACAATTTTGCCATAAACAATAAATATGCTAACTATATTGTAAATATCAACTAAAATTTAATACTAAACTTCTTAAATATTTAAAACATATAATTATAAGCCTCTAACAAGTAAAATATCACTAAAACTCATGCCTAATAAACCTAAATTCATAATTATTTGCAATTTATTCAACAAAAACATGGGACAAGTACAACAACTATAATAAATAACAGTCACAACAAACCTAATAAGGCAAATAAACATATATTATATACAAATAACCAGTGAAATTACATAGCCACTAAGCAGTACTTGTTACACTCACATAACCAAATATTTAAAGCATAGAAATCTATAATAAGCAAAATGCAAGTTAAAGTTAAAATGAAACCCTAAATAGTTAATTATAAACCTAGGGCAACAACTATAATAACTATGCCACATATTAAGTTTAACTAACAAAACAATCATCAAGACAATTTAAATACAACTAGTGAAATGGCATTTCAAGCATACATTTAATTTCATAAATTTACCAAGTATTTAACCCTAATAGCATATGTAAATTAGTCATTATCGCCCTTATATTTTACTTATAAGCAGTATATGGTATAAATAACAATAAAATAATACAAATTAACTAAATATTAACTCTTGTAAACATACTCGTACATTTAACCTATAACACCTATTAATAATACATTAGCTAGGTAAAATAACTATAATAAACAAATATTTAACACTAATAAAACACAGTCATTTATATTAAACATTTATAAAACATGAGAAGAATAACAATAACTCAAATTTTCCTTAACAAGTAAAACAACATACTCAAATATAATAAAAAACCCAAAAGCTATATTAACTACACCAATAACTCAATATTTAATCACTTATTAAAAGTAGCTAACTCAAAGTAGTATTATAAACATTACATAGAACAACCAAAACACAATTATTAAATCTCAGGCAAACCCCTACATCTCTAACACTTGATATATACAAACAAAACATTACAATTTATAGGAAATGCTTCAAACAATATCCACAGTAAAGGAAAATCAAAATAAATCATCAAACAAGATTTTTTATATCCATCTAGTACATAAGCAATATATAGAACAACACCAATATAGACAATTAAACATAACTTTAAACATATCAAAGAATAGCCATACTCAATATAATAATACCATAGCCATACCCAATAATATACTGCTTAGGCAATAAACAATTAAACAAAATTTTAAACATACCTATAACACTATTATACTACTTAATCAATAGACAGTTTAACAAAATTATAACTTTAATAACCATAACACTAAGCATATTACTGTACATAGGCATACAACAGTCAACCGGAAGAGGCGCATGGGACAGTGCACAGGCGGCCAGCGCAAGATTTAGTGCCACATTTCATTAACACCATAAATAAATATAGTTAGAGTAGAGGTAAATTTATCATATTTTCAGGTATTATAGTGGACTATATGGTGGCCATTACGGCATAAATAATTTACTTTAATTTTAATATTAACATGGCATAAATAATAAATAAAAATATAAAAAGTGATTTTGACATAAAAAAGTTAGGCTATGAGGAAATTTTTTATTTATTGGTCAGGCAAGTTTTGTCAGCGGGAAAGTTGTAGATAAAGAGTCAAATTTAATATTTTTATTCTTGACATTTTCCTCTAGGATGCTTAGTTTACAAGAAAAAGCCTTAGAATCAAAAGAATTTTTCCTGTCCAAAAAATACCTGAAAAGTAACCCCATGTTAAATATCAAAAACCTATACACAAATATATAAAAATATAATATAACTATACATAAACATTAGCACATATCAAATCTCGGTATCAAAATTTCAAATCTGTGTCCAAAAAAATACCCAATAGGAAATCCCCCTATAAAATCATGGGTTTTTGGGCCCATCTTTGCCCTTTCTTCACTACTAAGATCTATTCGAATAAAATGCATTTTTCACCAAATAATCCTCTTAAGCACTATTTTAAATCTTTTGGAATGGATTTGGCTTTTAATACACTCTTGCAGATTGTTAAACAATCTTTTTCTCATATAACTTGCACTTTTTTCAAAAAGAGATAATTATGAGTTTTGTACTGAAAGTTTGCTTTGCGTCTAGTGTTATAGGCATGTAAATGTTGTTCATTAATGAGGTTATCAAAATTCTCCCAAACAAACCCCTCCTGATACTCCGGGTGGGGCACACGATAGACAAAGACATTGCGGAGCCAAAATGTCGTCATTAATAGTTGCGCGCGCATCTGCAGGAGAGCAAAATAATTTCGTTTCCCAGGAGATACGATTGAACCGATTGAATATATCTTTACCGATACGGGCGATACTCGATATCTTATCGTTACTCCAGATCGTTTGGTATTGGTTAGACTCGGGCCTAATAGGAAATAGGAGAATGATTTTATTACTTAAGTTATGTTTTTTCTTTTAGTTGCTTATTCATTAAAAAAAAATTCTAAACTGTCTTTTAAATAAGGTGTTTAATAACCAAGTTCAAACTGCCAAACAAAGTAATAAATAACTAACAACTTATGGATCTTACCTAACTAACTTCGGCCTAAGGAGCAATGTTAATGTTGTTTAATTGATGCCATATCTTATAAAAAGAATTTTTTCCCAGATTAAGTAAGAATAAAAAAAAAATATCTTAAGTTTCCTTTAGACTAAGTTAGACTGATATAAGTTTTTTAAATACACCCACACTATAAAAGTGAAAGGAGATATTTTCACTCTGGTTGAGTCATTTCACCACTCTTCTAAAGAGTTGAAATTGAGTCACTCTTTCAGAGTGAAAATTCACTACCCCTAAAGAGAAACCTTGGTCACCTACCAAAATAGTGAATATTTTAATCCAAATTTGAGTAAAAATGAATCCTAAAAGGGACGATTTTAATTTTAAAAGTAGTGAAATCAATTACTCAATTAAGTGACTTATCACTAAATGAAGGATTAATATTCTTCCCATAAAATGGTTGTTTTCCGTTAAAAATGAAAGTCATTTTAATGAAATATTTATTTTGATATAAATACAGGGAGATTTCAGTAAATTTCCCTGAAAGACAAGAAGCGCACACTAAGTTGTAATGGTACTATCCTATGGTCTTTCATGGTAAGATCTAAAACTGACCAAGATTCTGGACCGTCGATTTTGGGGTGTCTCAACACTTTTATTTATACAGCTCTTGGTCAAATTTTTAATGCAGGCCTATTAACTTCATTAAGTGTAAGTTTAAATAAGCTGAATTTTGCTTTTTAACAACCAAAGTTATGTTACTAAATGCCATGATGTATATGGAGCAGTACAAAAATATTAAATAAAACTTAAGTTGTTAACCCTATAGTCAGTTTGCTGTGTAGTGGTAAGTTACGCAGGATGACTGCAACAGTGGTATTACTTCTAAATATTAATACTAAAAGTCCATTAGGCCTAATAACTTAAGAAAAGCAACCTGCATAAAACATAGGCTAAGAGAATCAACAATTTTAAGAAAAAGTAGATAGCCTACAAAGTTTAGGATAACACGTTTGAGCCTAATAACAATGTTGGTTGTTTTACATGGGCCTACATGTGTGTGTTCGAAAGTTCAAAGGCACATATGCTAAACGAATAATAATGCTATACACTTATACCAGAAGTAATTTGAATTTTACTAGGTCCAAGTCCATCACTTGATAAAAAAATCCATTTTAAGGAGTCCTTGAAACCCCTATAAAAGAGCCCAATTGGTTAGGTCTAGTTGCTTACAAAGCTACCTACCACTCAAAGGCAGACCTATATATGCCAAAATCTGGGATGGATCGTCAAAGCAGCGAGGGCTACCGCTTTAGTCTTTAAATAAAACAATTGAGATATGCTGTACTGACTATATATTATACTGTTATGAATAGACTTCTCATAAAAAATTTACGCATGTTTGAAACAATTAACGGTAGGACGATCTCCCTCGGAGAACTTGCAGTACAAGTTACATGTGTTTCACAGACTTAGACTAGGTCTTTCTATTAATCAGGATTACTACCGTACCTCTATTCCTAACCAAGAATGCCAAATTTTATTTTTGAGGGTTAGTTTATATAACTTATATAGTCATATAGTTATTTGTGCTTCTAGGGACTAAAGTACACTTTTTTCTCCCTAAAGGAAAACTGTTGTTGCCCGAAGGCGAAGCCGAGGGCTACAATTTCCCTGAGGAGAAAAAGTACTTTAGTCCCTCGATGCACACAACATTCTTCCTTCAACCTATACGAACAACATTTAGGCCAATAACAATAGGTCTAGTATATAATTTAACTTTACCTTCATATGATCCCTTGCTCTGTCAAGCTGGATCAGTCACATCAAATTAAAAAACACAAAAGGTAGGCTAGATCAGTTTTAAAGAACACAAAAAACAAAACCGTATTCAAGCCTAGTTAAATTCTTACACTTAGGTTTTGGACTTCTTAGGTAAATAGCCTACCCAAGCGAAATGTAAGCAAACACATACACTGATGACAGAATGGCTTATGCCGCAGCTGATATTAGTAAACAAAGATTAATGAAACAAATACAAGTGACAGCTGACTGTGACTCATGTTCTTTTTAATCTCTCTTTTAATGTTATTCTTATGTAACTAACTTTAGCCCCGAGGTACAGAAAAAATTGAGTTTTACCTAGGTAGAAAAATTAAGTATTCAAGTCACACGGGGTAAAAACTAGTAACTTAGTAGGCCTACTCTATTCCAAGGAATAAAATACGACTTTAGATACTAGGAGAAGGAAAAAGTATTTTTGTAGCATTGTAAATGCTAATGAATAAAATTACCACATAGACTGCATCCCCTATGTCATGGCAAACACAGACATTCTAAATTTTTGTATCATCAAACAAAATGCATAAGATGTGAATATTTTTACATTAGTGCTTTAGTATTAGCCAATAGTAAAAAATCATTAACCTTCAAATAATAATATATATAATATATAGGCCTAACTAAAATGAATATATATATATATATATATATATATATATATATATATATATATATATATATATATATATATATATGGACTCTGACGATGGCATTAATGTCCGAAACATGTTAGTCTAACCAAATAAAAATTCTTCAAAAACTAAGGGTGCTTTGTTAAAAAATATGTTCATAATAATAACACGTTCAGTTTTAATTTTATTAACCTATCAGTTTACAGTAAAACCTCAAAACTCAAAAGTTTTGAGGTTTTTGGTCAAAAGTTTGTGACCAAAAGTTACTTAGGCCTATTTTTTTTTTTTACTTGGGGTTCTGGGGTACAAATTAAGCACTGAATTTGTAAAATATACTCATACAAAGAAGAATTTACATGAAATGTCAAAGAAAGTAAACCTTATGTCTTGGGGAGAAGAATGACACAAATTTGTGGGGCAACAAGATTTGACACAGTAGTGGTAAAACAAAAATTTATTGTTTAAAAACACAAGATTGACTTAAGTTACCATTGCAGTTAGCTGGAGTGTGCCACAGAGTAGGTATGGTCATTCTGGACGTACATCTGGAAAAAAATCAAAATTAACTACTTTAGATGATTTATTCATACTAGTATACGTGTTGCTCGAAATCGAGCAATTTATTTTAATACAATACAAATGTTACTTTTAGCTCTAAATCAATTACATCCGACCAATCCAATATTGTGAATCTCTTTAATCAACAAATCATCACGTATTTACAGCTGATTATTATCATATGTTTAAAATGCTTTATTTAATCTCAATGTTATTTAAATGGGAAATTTTGAGATTTCAATGGTGGAAAGCGCCTTTATTTTCAGTCAGATTCTTATCAATTTTTGGCGGAAACAACTATAGGCCAAGCCCTATCCAACGACACCAAAAACTTAAAAATCGGTTGAAAATTGTAGTAGGAGTTCTCAGGACAAAAAAAACCCTTAGCGTATTAAATAAGTATAGATAAGGGGCAGATAAATATCCAGTATTGTGGGTTCATGAGAAAATTATGAACTCAAGTAGTGATATACGGTACATAAAATAAGTCCAAAATGATAATAAAGTTTAAGTGCGTAGTCAGATGAGACTGATTTAAGATCTCATTTGGCGATATCATGATTCCTTAATTTTTTATCTTTGGTAGTATTTAGCCTACACAAACTTAGTCTGTTGTACATGTCTTATTGTGTCCCTGCTTTGGGTTCTGCGAGCCTCAAAACATTTTCAATTTTCTAGATGCAAAAGAAAGCTCAGACTCATTCTTGGCCTTAAGTACTCGGACTCCTGTAGAACACACTTTAAGACCAACAACATCCTAACCTTTCCTTGCATCTACATTATGGAATGTCTCACATTTTTCAAGCGCAATAGCCACCTCTCATTACCTTGCCACTCACACAACCTCCGAAATAGAACTAATATCCTGCCACCAATCTATCACACCAACCTATTTTCCGAAAAACAAATGTATCTAACAAGTATATCCTTATTTAGTGCCGTTCCATCTATCCTCAAAAATGAAAATAACATAAGTGTTCAGATGTTTTTTAAAAATTTTGAATTTTAAAGGAATATTATTCTGTTCAGGATTATGTACAAGAATTAAAGGAATGTAGGCTAGACGGTTTTTTTTTCTTTTAGCCTATTGTTAAAGACTTTAAATTTCACATTATTTTTTATTTTTAGTTTACTTTTTGTATATGACTAAGTTATTGCCCATGATTGTATAAATTTTATGGCAAATAAAGAACTTTGACTTTATTTATACAATTATTTACTAAATAAATTCCTAATAGTAGGGTAATAACTTTGATTATCAATTAATCTATATGTCTTTATGTAACTTATACAGAGCACTGGTGAAAGGAAATTCAAAGGTGGCAAACACTCTTATTCCATTGAGTACAAGTCGTAAGAAAGAAAAAGGAAAAAAAATAACACGATTGCCATCTGTCGTACAGTACAGATTTGCCCACTAATTAATTTTAGAGGCATCTATTGTCCATTTTATTACCCTACTATATTAGAAAATGATAAAATACGGCTTACCTCATTGTTATGTTCATTGGATATGCTTTCAGTTGTTGAACAGCTGACATTCCCCATATTCCTACTATTTTCATCCTCTGGAAGGTATTGCAAGAGATCCTTCACAACTTTTCTTTTTTTCTCAGCCAATTCTGATTGGTCAAACTTTTTCTTTCGTTTTCCAGATGGTCTCTTAAAGGGCAGAAGTTGGGAGAGTTGAGTTTTCAGTTTTTGATTTGAAGTAAATTTTTCAATTGGTTCCATGTGTTCTAATGGTGTTAGGTGAGTTTTGGACATATTCTTTACCCTTCTAACAGTATTTTCTAGTGATGAGTCAACGTGGGCAAGGAGATGCTCAGAATTTCCCTCATTTGTGCAGTTTTCAGCATGTCATTCAAATATTGAAGATTGCTGCTCATTCTGTTCACCATGGTGGTATATTTTTATCCTGCATTAGGACTGCTGTTTTCGTCGGAGATGATAATAGATGTAGGTAGTAGTGGATGTGTGTCTTTGTTCTGACTGTCCACTTGAGAAAAGGTGTAAAACTGTTCATTATCAATATTTGATGTTGCAATGTTTCTTGTTAGTAGAGAATGGAGTTTATGGATGTGTTTACAAAGAGGGTGGTTGTCTGGGCAGTTGCAAAAATAAATGTGACTGCAAAGACCATGGCAAGCCACGTTGTGGCATTTGCAAAAACACCAATCCTCTGTACATGTTGACTTTAATTTTTCAATGAAATACATGACATTTTCATTTTGTGCTGATGTTATTTCCCACATGTTCTCACAAATTTCTTTTAAAGAACCATCAGGTATTAGTTGGCTTTTCTTATGCCTCTCTGCCATATGTTGAGGGAAGTTGGAAGGGCCATTTAATGCTTCCCGGGCACGGGTGCAATGATCCTCCCATTCTATTTCACAAAGGAGACTCAATAGGTCATCTAGTCTTTTGTTTACTTTCCTCTTGAGGTAGATTTTTTTGAGTTTGTTATGAAACGATTCAACATGTCCTGTTGTGTTGATATTTCCATAGCAAAAATTTCTAAAACACATGGCCCACTTTTCTTGTCTTTCCATATAAAACTTCTTGAAATATTCAAGAAACTTTGAGGCTTCACTATAGTTTTTATACTTGCTAAAAAATCCGTTGACAAGCTGAAAAAACTTTTCCTTGTCAGGAGTATTAATTATAGGCTAACTTTGATTTCCTCAAACATTTCATGATAGAGATCTTTTGGGACTTTGTTTCGTAAATTGTCTCTTAACGCTTTCATAACATGCCATTTGCACAAAATGTGTCTGACATTGGCATTGAAGCCATCATTCAATGCGTTTATTAGTGCTGGGTCTTCATCGGTAATTGCGCAATTCACTTCCAAATCAACTGCTTTAGATTTTATTGCTGCAAAAAAAATGTTTCAAGGTTGCAGCATCTGATTTATTGGTGATAAGATGGGCAACTGGCCATCCCCGACGATTGTCATCAACAATTAGAACTGTGAGCAATTGATATTTGTATTGATTGGTGCCATGGGTCTCGTCCATTACAATTATTTTCTCAGCGTACCTCTTCAATAGTTCCAACTGGCGGTGAGTTTGAATTCCTAGTAAAAATAAATCTTCGGAACCAGGCAATTCATTTATTTCACTTGGCCCATACACTACGGGGCTCCCAAGCGGTTTGTAAATCAAAACGGAATCTTTTGTTTCTGCCATGTCCTTTACCATTAAAAATACAGCCTTTGCATCTTCTTTATGTACTTTTAGGCTAATTTTTTGTTTTCTAGCTCTTTCTCTTATAATTTTTTTTTGTCAAGATATTATATCTTGACTTCATATTCTTTGAATTAGAGGGAATGTAAGTAGTCTGTAATTTCTTGAAAATTTTTGATGGAGAAACATCATCTGCAATTTGTTGATTCATAAAATCATTTAAATCTTGAGGCAATGGATGATGAGAGTAATCTTCAGGTTTACAGGTATGATTATGGGTAGGAAAATATTTCACGGTTGTTTTGTCATCATCATCTATTGTTACTTTCATACTGGCTATGCAATAGTGTCCAACCTTGATTTGACCCTTGTTGTTTTTTCTACTTGTCTTCCGTTCATAGTGGAGATTTCCGAAACCATCATGCTGGCAATAAAAATACATATTCTTGCCTGCTTTTCCATTTTTTATACTAAAATAAGAAAAAGTAGTATCTTCTTCACTTTCTTTCCAACTTAAAAATTCTTTGTATGAAGAAAATTCTTTAGTGACAGGTTCTTGCAGAGTTATGACATCACTGTGAACTGCACCCAAATGTTCAATCAAACTAGTCTTGTGAAAAAATTGTGCCTCACAGTTTTTGACTAGGCAAGGTCTCCTTTTGATAACATTGTTTGATGATTTTTCACAATTTTTTGTATGTCTGTTTAAACAGTCTTTTCTTAAAAACGTAGAAGAACATTTATTGCAAGAAAATACTTGCACTAACTCTTCAGGATTCTTCTTACATCCTTTCTCATGCCTGGAGAGATTTTTTTTTCAGGGTAAATGATCTTGAACAATGTATACATTTGAACTGGTTCTTGTCCAGCACTGAAAAAAAATAAAAGCAAAAGTTAGATATACCTTAAACATAGAAAAATAAAATTACCTCTGTGGCAGCAGACCTACATACTCAGCAGATTTCCAGCTCTGCTATAAAATTTCATGATCTGTTTACATTTCCATCTTAGTTTAAATATTCCTTATAAACAGCTGATATATAAACATTAAATTAAAGAAATGTAAAATAGAACAATAAAATCATGTTCGAATGATACATAAAATATTAAAATTTCCAACAAACTTCCTGGAGGGAACTCTCTGTAAAACTTTCAAAACGCTTATAGGCTATATATAATTGGCTAACTAATAAGGCATAAAGATTTGTTAAGATATTCTTAAGTATTTATATGTGAAATGTACGCCTAGGCCTATTAAGAAGGGGACCATTCTAAGATGTTAAAATTCATTAAAACTCTCTAGGCCAGTGTTTCCCAACCTTATGTGGGACGCCTACCATCTGAAGCTTTATTAGATATACCAGAGCAGACAGTGCTCAAACTCAACCATAAATATTACGTTTAGTTCACGCGACTAAATAAATCAATAGGCCTATATCAATAAATAAGTTTAAATCAATTATAACCATCTAATCCAATAAGTTATTGTAATTAACAGTTCCAGTAATCGTCTAAAACAACACCTATTTATAGCTGTACATTAACATATGTTTAAAATTCTCTACCCAATTCCTATGTTATTCTAATGGGAAATTTTCAAATTTCAATGCTAGATAACTTAGCCTGTATTTTAAGTCCGATTCTCATCAATTTTGAGGGGAACTAACAACAGACCGAGCCCTAGCCTACCCAATGACACCAAAAACTTAAAAATCAATTTTAAAAAATCGACAATAACCTTGAAGGATGATAAGCTGGACCGAAAAATCGACATTCAACGCTCGGAGGGTTGATACAGTTTTTCATTTTCCCTATACCTAATTAATCTTATAAAAATAAATGTTCCATTAAGTTAACTTTGGTATTTCTTTTGTACACACTAGTTACGTGGCTACTTGTAAAGGTTTCATCTTAAAGAACCTAAAGAAAAGTTAAAAGCCGTGTTAACACCGGAGTTGGCAACCAGGGTTTGCAGACTTTAATCGGCAATTTCGAATTGAACGCATTAAAACAACTGCAACTCGTGTTGCCAACCGGAGTTGAAGACCGATTTTTCAAGTCGGCAACCAAAATTTGGTTTTCCGATCGGAGTTGGTAAAGATCAAAGGTGGTTGCCAACCCCGGTCAGCAACCTAGGTAATTATGCAGTTTAGGTGACACCTCTTGAAAATTGAATTTTTTTGTGAGCTTAAGATCCCGGTTAATTTGAGTACCCACTTGATGTATTTTTTTAATAAAATGGTGGCTAACCGGTTTCCGCATTTCCACCGCTTTTCCGGCGATAACTTCGTTATTTATGTACGGATTTCGATAATTCTTGAACATTTGTATTCAGCTCGATTTCCCCGTCATTTTAAGTACCCACTTGACCTATTTTGGCAAAAAAATGTTTTTCCGGGTTTTTCCAATTTTCCGGTATTTTCCGACTTTTTCCGCGGAAAAAAACTATCATTTTCAAAATCAGGGTGTAATTTTGGACAGTTTAGAACAAAAAAATTTAATTTTTAAGAGGTGTCACCTAAACTGCATAAATACCGCAACCTATTTGATCTGCGACTTAAGTCTGCAACTAACACCGCCACCCCTCCCACCCATCGGCTACACAAGATTGCACAAGCAAAAACTACCTATTGAGTTAGGTCGCCATTTAAATAAAGGTATTAAAGGTACTGTGTACAGTTGCAAGCACAAGTTGCAAACTTCTTCTGCAACTAGCGTCTGCAATCGAGATTGCCGGTAAAAGTCTGCAAATCCGATGTAAACGCGGCTTTAGTGATTCTGTGTTTACTGTAGCACAGCCAAAATGGACTTACAAAAAAAAGGTTGTTTAGTAAATTATTGCAGACATTTTCCATCACTGATTAGTGAATTACAAATTCACGACGTTTCGGGATCTGGAATCTGATCCCGTCTTCAGGTGGAAGAAGTACCTAGAACATAACAAAGTTGGTAAAAACATGCCAGGCGAACCTGGAGAAGTCCATAGCCAAACCTGAAAACAAAAAAGGCAGTCACAAAAATATATACAACACTAATCAATTAAATTAGTGTTGTATTTAATTTATGTGACTGCCTTTACTGTTTTCATGTTTGGCTATGGACTTCTCCAGGTTCACCTGGCGTGTTTATAGGCTACTAACTTTGTAATGTTCTAGGTACTTCTTCCATCTGAAGACGTGATCAGATTCCAGATCTCGAAACGTCGAGAATTTGTAATTTAATAATCATTGATGGAAAATGTCCGCATCAATTTACTAAACAACGTAAACTCACTATCACCAACCATGAATTTTAAACAAAGGCAAAAAAAAGGTCATGGAGACCCATTGTGGGACTAAACTTAGGCCTGTTTTAATCAAAATGATGTAGGGATAAATGCTGCAAAATTCAAAATTCACTTTATTCCGTTAGGTACAAATCAGTACAATAGGACAAGTCAAAGTTCAGTACCGTACATTTGCACCGAGTCACTAATATAAAATGGGCTTAAAATAACAAATTTGAACTGGAGATGCTGATTAGTTGTACAAACAAGATAGGCTTAAAACAAATAAAACAAGTGCATTGAAAAACAAATGCATTTCAGACCGTAGGGCCTATAGCCTATATTTTTCGTTTAAAGAATTAGGCTATTTGATTTACTTTGAGAATTTGCTGAAATTTGTGTAACTTACAAAAATAAAGAAACGGGCTAAGTAAGACTTAGTTTGTAAAACGATTAAAGTTAGACCTTAAAGTAAAAGATCGAGTCAAGACTGAACAAATTTTGTAATGTAGACAACAGCCTTCCATCTATAGATCTGCAGATTTTCACAGTTTCATTTTACTAAGTTGTTCACTTTTAAATTTATTCATGACATAAGTAAGGCAAATGTAGCCTAAGATATAATGAGGAAGATCAAAGTTATATCCAAGCTAAAGTATAGAAATTCTTAGAGGTTTGAAAATTAGCTCTGGGTTTTAAAACGACAGTTAGTTACAGTTATTAAGTTCAACTGTAACTTACACAATGAAACTAGAAAATATTTTATAAGGTAAAGGTCACGTAAGCAAACGAGATGTTTTAATTTCAGGCAAGATGTTCATAAAACTTTTTGGAGGATATCCTCTTGCCTATGAGAAATTAGCTAAAATGGTTTCAATTTAATAATACTTAAAACACGTTTGATTTCATTAATGCAACATTAATTTAAGGCTGCTTACTTTTATGGTTGAAGATCTCACTTTGATCTTGATGATGTTAAATTGTAGCCGAGCCACACCACACTTTACAATAATACCAAGCTTTTACGCTTAACCAAACCAACAAACCAACGAACAACGAAAGAAACACGATTACAAGTTGTAATTTACAACTACAACGAATAACGAGTTAGAATATCGATTCTGAATCATAATCGAACTAATCGAACTGAATATCGAAGTGCTGAGGATGTGATGTCATTACTACGGTTTATGCGTTGTATGCGCGCGCAACTATTAGTGACGACATTTTGGCTCCGCATCTCTTTCGTGTGCCCCACCCCTGATACTCCCTCTTTGAGTATCATTGTTTTAATGATAAATTGATAAACATATGGAAATTACATTAAGTACACAGGATTTACAATATTTATTAAAATATCTTGGCAATTAATCACCTATATAAATGCACCTTACATCGCAAAATAAATACATATGAAAATAAATAAATAAATTAATAGTATCTAGGGTTTCATACCATGTTGGGATGAAAATGTTGTAATAAAAATACGCCTCTACGAGTTAAAAAATAACATTAAAGTTTAATTAATATTAGTTCTATTTTAATATGTTTTTCCTAAAAACAAACAGAAAAGAAAATTACAATCATTTCAAGCAATAGTTTATTAAAATAATTTTCAATCCAGGTATAAATTGCGCCAATAAAATAAAAAAGTGAATAATGCGTCGATTTGCAGAATTCCCTTCAAATGCACTGAAGTTTTAAAGTCTAAAGTTTTAGGACATTACCATTTTTATGAAAGAATAAAATTTTGACCAAGTTAAATTGGCAGCCTTCAATAATCAACAGTGTTATTGTTAAGTTCGTTATTGTTTTGATAACCTCACTTTTGGTATCCCTGAGTACGATAGCGGTGCAGGGCCATTTAACTAGCAATAATAATTTTACGAACTAACACTCAATTTAGGTGGACAAGAGTATTCCAGTATTCGCTGAATTCAGGGTGAATATTGCCAATAATAACAAATAATAATGCTAAAGATATATTCATCAAAAAAAGAATACAATGACAAATATCCCCTAGGCAAAGCCGGTGAGAGGTACCGTACCTTATTTTACAATATCTATACTTATTTAATACCTAAGGGTTTTTTTTTGTCTTGAGAACTCCTCCTACAATTTTCAACCGATTTTCAAGTTTTTGGTGTCGTTGGATAGGGCTTGGTCTGTAGTTGTTTCCGCCAAAAACTGATGATAATCTAACTAAAATTAAAGGCACTATCCACCATTGAAATCTCAAAATTTCATATTTAAATAACATTGGGATTGAATAAAGCATTTTAAACATCTGTTAATAATCAGCTGTAAATACGTGTTGTTTTGGTGATTAAAGATATTCACAATAGTGGATTGGACGGATGTCGTTGATTTTGAGCTCAAAGTAACATTTGTATTGTATTAAAGTAAATTGCTCGATATCGAGCAACACGTATAGGCCTACTAGTACACTTAAATATAGGAAAGAAAAGAACCAGCGGGACTATCATTAACACTATATAAAAGTTATATCACAAAATAAAACTAACCTTAAAATCATATACCTAAGAGACGATTAGGGCACATCTTAAATATATTTTGTATACATGAAGAAGCAAACAGAGATAAACTAATACAGAATAAAGGCTTCTCATGAAAAACAGCAAACTAAAATACAACATTGGAAAAGTAACTAAAACAATCATATAATAATACTTAATGTACTAAATCTACAAGTAATGTTCAACACTTTCTTTATTTAAAAGCTAGATTTTAATATTTTATTGTAAGAGGTTTGTTTCTTATATTTACAATTTGATCAAACACAAGGTTGTAAAAACAGGGTCCATTATGAGAATACGAACAATAGAGTGGTTGTACTCGTTCATATCTACAATCAAGACAATCCAGCAAGACAACCCGTAATTTAATCTAGACCCTACCAAAGCATGGTACAAGTTGACTAAAATTTTCCTAGGACAAAGATCTCTTTAAAAATAGAACTTACGAAACGACACATATAGTTCTTTTTAATTTTGGCTCTTCCACGTTAACTTAGAGTAAAAAATCAAACCTAAATACCTAATTTCATCAACTTGATCAATGTAGATCTTGTTTTTGCAATTTTGATTCACACATAGTTTATATGGTGAACACGGAAAAGCGGTCTTAGGAAGTCGTCCTTGACGAAGCCATACGACAACAATGTAGTAAAGCGGAACGTCGGGTTGTGAGATCCGTCCGTTGTTTTTACGTGTTTCTTTGTTTTGCGTGATTATATACTACCAGTTTCCTTTCGTGTTTCAATTAAAGGAAACCTTGACTAGACATTGTACCAGTTTTAACCGATGTTAATTATGCCAAGAACATAGGTATTAAGTATTTGTAACGTCGTAACATCCTTACAGTGTATTAAGCACACACAAATAAGGATTAATGTACTTTTTATTTATAGAGTGAATAAAACATATTGAACATAAATTTGTTCCTTTTGATTATATTTGTGGGGTAACCTAACAAAATGTTGTTCAGGGAAAAAGTAAATTTAAACCTTCATGTCAGTAAAATACACTCTTCTAAGGTCCAAATTACAGAAATTTTAAACTCTCAATTGATCAAGTATACCATTTATTTCTGTTCGCCATTTAACGAAAGAAAAACTACAAGTTGACTGAAAATCTAATTCATGTCAGTAGTTTAAAGTTTGTTCGACACTATATGTGACATTACAAAGAACTAAATTCACATAAAATTTCTGTATTTGTTGTAGTTTTCATTTTTTCATCATTGCCACATAAACTGAAACTATTTAGACAAATTTTCCACACAGATAATGCAATACATTTTGTATTGTGCAGGCAAAACTGGACATAGAGGCTGCTAAGGCGAACTTTGAAAAGTGCAAAGAAGAGACCGGGGCCACTGAGAGTAAGTTTACAAATATTCACCATATCTAAGAAATTTAAATCAATATTTTAAATACATAACCTAAGTTATTAAAAATGTATTATAAAATACAGAATTAATCAGGAATAGTATTCATCATCTTCATCAGTGTGTGTCAGGTGGCACTGAATAAATATAAATTACATTGTATTGACCCTTAAAAAATGGTAAACAAACAGTTACTTTGTAGCTTGGTATTAAATTGTTCTGGAAATAGTCCTGGACAATTAACATGGCCCTAAATTACCAAGCGCTTTTCCTTAGGATTAATTATTAAACCACAGCAATATGCGGTACGGTACTGCATAAAATAATTTTCATTAAAAGATTTCCTCAATCTACATTTAGAGAACTGTTTGTATTTGTGTAAATGTTCCTACTGCTTTATTTTATTTTTCTGTGATTTCAACTTTACTACTAAATACTGTACAAGTTAAGTGAAAAAAATTAACACTCATCTTAAATTTGTTGTGAGTAGTATGTTGTTGTTGTATTTTTTAGATAGCTAGATTCAGTACCATGGTCTTTTTTAACTGTATGTAATGTACGTATTCACAAAATATTGGTATAAAACATTTGCTACTCGTATTGTGAAATGGTTTCTTAATTATTAGTTACAGTAGTTACAGACGTTCTTTTCTTAGTCGAACATAAACTTACTTGACAAACAAAAAAATTTTAATATTCAGCTACATTATTTATACAACTCTGGCTTTACGTTTTTCGGTTTTGTTATTGTGGCCGCTTTGAATTAATTCTTTTTAATTCTTGAAGTTCGATACAATTTTGCGCTATACATGCCAGTACAATTAGAGCAAATTATAATGGCATAATGTTACGTCTATTAAACGATAAAACAAACATTTAGCAAAGCTTAAACATACAAATATTTGAATTTCAATAAATGTTGAACATCATTTTGTACCTATATTAATTAAAACTAGTATACGTGTTGCTCGAAATCGAGCAGTTTATTTTAATACAATACAAATGTTACTTTTAGCTCTAAATCAATGACATCCGACCAATCCAATATTGTGAATATCTTTAATCGCCAAAACTACACGTATTTACAGCTGATTATTAACAGATGTTTAAAATGCTTTATTTTATCCCAATGTTATTTAAATGGGAAATTTAGAAATTTCAACGGTGAATAGCGCCTTTATTTTCAGTCCGATTCTCATCAGTTTTTGGCGGAAACAACTACAGACCAAGCCCTATCCAACGACACCAAAAACTTGAAAATCGGTTGAAAATTGTATTAATCAAAAGTAGTAAGTATAGATAAAATAAGAAATTGTTGATCAGTTGTATCGGTTTAATTTTTAATATTTCTTTCTTTCAGATTTCGATGAAGTGTTCAAGGAGAAGAAAATCCCCACCAGTGACAAGGGAATGGTGAGTAACGTCCATCACAACTTATTAAATTATTAAACATTATAAACTTCTTAACAGTATTGGAAAGAATTAAATGAAATTTTTTTTTACCATGTGAAAAATAGTAAATGCATGGAAAATTTCAAAAGCTTTCAAATTAAACCTGCAACACACCATGCAGAGAAATCAAATAAGTTTCTCAATCTCAAAAACATTCTTACAAGTATGTCTGGCCATTGCCAAAAAAAATTTTATTACAGAAAATTTGGTAAGCTAATAGAAGGTCCCGTTACACCTTTTTCTTTTTTCGGTTCGTCAGGTTCTGAGCTGTACAAACAAGGAAGAGATTCCGTTTTTCCTTCATTAAAACATAAGTGGTTTTATATTTAATATTTAAAACAGCACAGCCAGCCTTATTATATATTAGGTAATTAGTTTTTTATGTAATACACTAAGTGCTATTTTGTGAGTTTAACAAAAATTTCTAGCTTGTACTGGTAAAGAATAGAAGCACTTAGTTAAGATTTTCATTAAAAAAGGTAATTAAAAAGGAAATAAATAAATATATTTCAAATGTTATCACACAAGTTTATGTGACCGAGTAAAAGGGATGGCACAACAATTTAAAGGTATTACAGAATGTCCTTCGGCATATGGATAAAGAAACAATTTTGTTCTATGACAAACTAAAAAGTCATAATGTCTAAAGTTGTAAAAAAATATTGGAAAAAATTAGTTTTATCAATTTTTTTTTATTCTGTGAGTGATAAAAAGTAGAACCGTTTCAAAAGATCGATATGTTATTTGCAAAAGAGAATTGTAAAAAAAATTAATTTAAAATTTTAAATAATTTAATGTATTAATAAAAAGTTATACAAATGGGATATTAATTTATTTTGTTATTTTTCAGTGTCTGGTTGAATGTCTGTTGAAGAAGAGGGAAATAGTAAGTAACTTTCTTATTCTCTCCTACCTCAATAGTACTAAGTATAGTAGTGAGTATAGCGTTATAAACACTCAAACACAAGGGCACCAGAGGAACTAGAAAACAATTTGATGATAGATAACATTGTTTTATTGATGTGCTATACTGGCAATACTAGTCCTATTATGACCGAAATAATTAATTTCTTATGAGAGTAAATTAATATAACGTCTTTGGTAATAAATATGCTATATTTATTTCAGTTGGTTGTGGTTCAAAGTATATTTGTAATCATTAGCTTTTTAACATTCTTGAAGAATTGTTCCAGTTCATGGCGATTTCATTCATTATAATTAATATACAGGGTGTCCCGGAACTCTCTGGAACCCTTTTGTATATTTTTTCCTTGCATCGAGCAGACAAGAAAAAACAATATACAAATAGGGGTCTAAAATGCTTCGTTTAAGCCGCTAGCCGCCATTTTGTTTTTTACACATAATAAATTTTATTTTCGTAACGGATCGTTGCATTAAATTCATATTTAGTATGAACCTTTATCATACTAATGCCCATTTTCAGGAAAAAAGTTATATTTTTACACTGTATATTTTCAAAATGGCGGCCATTTTAATTTTTCAAACTCAAATATCTGAAAATCAGTAATTTTTTTAAAAATTTTACAAGGCACAAAAAAGTTGCCAAATTAAATTATCTAACCAATGAAATCAAGTTTGTAAGGATTTGACAACAAATAATGGAGTTATTGCGATTTTTCTCCATAAAAACATTGATTTTGCTATAATTCATGCAAATTAAGGCCATTTTAACAGAACAATCTCAATAACTCCGTTATTTGTTGTCAGATCCTTACATACTTGGTTTCATTGGTTAGATAATTTAATTTAGCAACTGTTTTGTGTCTTGTAAATTTTTATAAAATTTACCCATTTTCAGACATTTGAGTTTGAAAAATTAAAATAGCTGCCATTTGAAAATATACAGTGTAAAAAATTAGTTTTTTCCCTAAAAATGGGCATTGGCATGATAAAGGTTCATACCAAATATGAACGTAATGCAACCATCCGTTACGGAAATAAAATTTATTATGTGCGTAAAACAAAATGGCGGCTAGCGGCTAAACGAAGCATTTTAGACCCCTATTTGCATAATGTTTTTTTCTTGTCTCAATGCAAGGAATAAATATACAAAAGGGTTCCAGAGAGTTCCGGGACACCATGTATAATATTATGGCTTTATTTCCGATTTACATAAATGTAACTAGTAAAGTTTTTCCTAACAAAACTTGCACAGCAGTAAAAAAATAAAATAAAAACACACAGTTTTAGGTCTGTTTATGAGTAAGATTAATCCAGTTGATTTATTTGGCTGCCTTAGTATGTAAGTTTTTAATTATCTACAGTTTTTTTAATAGAAAACTCAGTTAATGTTAATACAAGAAATGATCAGTTTCGTTGACGATATATTTTACATTTACAGTACGACAGCGAAGGCAAGTACAACGCGGAGGGCGCAAAGAAGTACTTCAGCAAGGTGTTCGAGGAGAAGCCGGAGTTTATCGAGAAGTCTTTGGCCATCGCTGAGGAGTGCAGCAAGATCGGTGGGTCAAAATGCAGTATTCAAATCCACTTGAGTGGACGTCTGGTTACAGTTTGCAATCCGAAAGCCTATAAGTTCACAAAGTATAAGTTTGCCACTTACTTAATTATACTTTAACAACATTAATTTTTTCAGTATTAAATAATTTACGTGTCTTTCGTTATTGTCTGATTTTATTTGATGAAAGAAGGAGTAGTTTTTCACCTCCCGACTAATAAAGTAGACTTAAACAAATTACAATTAAGCGTTACAATTACTTTGGGATACCTTTAAATTTATCAAACTCTGGACTTTTTATCCAAGCTTTAGACAGATTACAATGCATTTTATTTCTATGAAAATCTTAAACAATGCATTCTTAAGACAAAAATTCAAAGGTATTTTGAAATTTTTATCTCTCACGGTTACAAAATGGTGGCCATTTCAAATTTTCAAAACTAAGTATATCTTAGCTAAATATTAGTAATGATTAGTTAAAAATAATTACCAAACAAAAAAATGCAAATTTTAATTATTTAATAAAAACTGATTTGTAACGATCGAATGACAAATGAAAGAGATAGAGGTTTTTTAATACAAAAACATGCAAATTTGCTTGAGTTGTCATACAAACCACGTGTTTTTGTAAATGAAAGTGTTAATTTCTCTTTATTTTTCATAGTTTGATTATTACAATTTTGTTATTTTGGCTTGAAGATAAATTTTTGCAAATTTGTAAAACTAGAAAAATCTTTAAGACTTTTTTTTGTTTTTGTGCTTCAAAAGTTTTAAAATTTTCCACCATTTTTTAACAGCAAACGAAATGATATCCGACGGAAAACTAGTCAATATGGGTGCCATCGGCCTCGGTCCCATGTTCTGATATTTTCTAGCTTTTACCTTTTGAATAACCTGGTAAAATTGTCCAATGGTTGGCAATTGTGTTCTATAATTGACCTGCAAAACGTTTTTTGAAAAGTTAGAATCTTTTTTATATGAAATACATCCTACCAACAAGCTAACAACACTTTTTAGGCTGTCATGCTGATATTAATGTTAGTTTAACATCCGTTTTGCATTTCGGTAGTAAATTATTTGCGAATCGACATCGCTACACAAATTTTTTATTAATTTTAATGATTTTTGGGTACCATACTGAACATTTTTTTTTGTATGGGTTGCAGACGTCGAAGGATTGGACAAATGCGAAGCTGCCGTGAAACACCTCACTTGTGGCAGGACCAAGGCTGTGCAGGTAAGAGAAGTAACCGATACATGGAACCAGTTACATAGTAGCAGTTCCACATCTCACCAGTTAAAAACTAATCAGTTGTAAATTACGAAAATTTTAGAAATCAAAAGACTTTTAAAATGATATGTCACTTGGCATTATCTGAAGTTTTTGAGATATGACCAAATACAAATATATAAAAAAAATTGTATTTAAAAAAAAATAATACTTACATGTGATATATTTTAGTAAAGCTTGGTTGGGTAAGTATTACAAATTTTTAATCAGAGAGATTCTTGGTGCATTAGTTATGGAAATACAGGCTATTCCGTAAAAACTGATTTTTTTTTTCAAAGAAATTACCGCCATTTTTAAAGGGTGTTGAAGATATTTCAAACGGTTCTGTTTTCACCGAAATGACCATTTCTACTAGATCCTTATAATTATGTATAACACGGAATTTGAAAAAACTGAGATTTCAACATGTGCAATGTGACCCATATTATTTTGAATACCCTTTATTTATGAATAGTTAAAATATTTTTACGATGTTTCTTAGGGTCAATTTAGTGGGAATAATTTTGTTTGAAAAGCTATAAGACTAAGAATTTGTCTGTATTCCATTTTGGACACCTTACGAGATTCACCCAGGATCAACTTATATTTGCCTTCAATGTATGTCTTTAAGATGTCAGTTTTACGCAAAAAAAATAACCAAACTTGGTTCAGCACAACTAAGTAGTGCTATAAAGAGATAAAAAAAATGATAGAGTTAAAATAATTGGAGTTGGTCATTCTTCATTTTGCACATTGCAATTGCCAGTTTCCCTGAGCTGTAACATTATGAACCAATTTATGAACTAAACTTCTTATGAACTTCTTTATGAGCTACTCATTATCTTTATTGAGCTAAATGCAATGATTGTGAAAAAACTGACAATCAATTTAGCTTTCAGACAACGAATAAACTATGTATTAAAGCTTAAGGTTACAAAGAGTTGAATTTAGTTTACTCTTAACACGGTCCCCATTGACGCCCAAAATCTCTGCTATCCACTGATGACATTTTTAAAACGCTATGATTACGCTTACTTTTGCAGTTCTCTTTCACCGCATTAAAAATATTAATCAAAAGAAGGAGACTGATATCATGATGAATACTATTTAATACTAACAATTGTTTTGTTTTTCCAGCAAAACATCAAGTTGGATTTAGACTGAACTTTGAGAGACTCGAGTGCTACTTCTTCAGAAGCTAAACTCAAGTAGAGTAATCAATGATAAAAAGTAATATAGATTTAGTTGTTGTTTATTTTTAAATAAAGTTGTTAATTAAGTCCGTAAGTTGTCAATTTTTACTCCCACCTCACATGCAAGATGGAAAATTAAAATACAGTGATTGCAAAAGTGATGCATTTCATTCATTAAAGGAATATATTTTATAGAAGGAACAAAGACTTCCTGATATAATTCCTGATATAATTCCAGGACCAAATAATCTGAAATGAAGTTAAAAAGTATTTGGCAATATATTACAATCGACGTCTAATTCACTTATGCATAGTTTTCATTAGTGTTTTATTATTCATAACTGAATTGTTTTTAATTTGAATCCAATTGCGATCCTACAAATTGCTTAGTTGTTTTATCCTTTTCATTTACTTTGGTTTAACCAACATTTATAGTCACTAGTTTAAAGCGCATTTTTAAAAATTAACAAATTGTTTTCACTATATTATCATTCAGTAATTCAGTAACCGGCTACGATGGAAAGCCATATCTTATCTTCATACTCGAGCACTTGGCTTGGTTCGTACTCTACCCGTAGCAACAAAAATGTAGCAATTTTTTATTGTTGCCTTCAGATTATTTTGAAATTAATTATACAAGAGGTTAAATATCTGAATTGTCACAGTAATCCTTATCTGATAAGGTACATTATATAAGGTACATTATGATAAGACACATTGACAGTTGAGCCAGGAGGTGTTTTCATGAACTCTCTTGCTTTGATTTTTAACCTCTTAAGACCAATTTTAAACTGGGAACAATGTTAAACCAATGTTAAACAAGGATCAGAATACTCTGGCTGTAAACCGATTTCTGCTGGTGTTCCTCAAGGTTCGCTGTTATCTAGTCTTCTCTACAACATTTACGGCTGACCTGCCCGAAACTCCCAATACGAAGACAGCCAATTTTGCAGACGACACCGCTATTCTCAGCATTCGGAAACAATCCTAAATACTGTGGGAAGATCCCGCTGAAGTAAGCACCCACCTACACCTACAAAATAACTTTAATATGTTAAGTAACTATTTTTAAATGGCGAATCAAAGCTATATAATGGATCAAAATCTTCACATGTCTTCTTCACTCTATAACGGGGCCTGTACTGTGCCCACCGGTGTATGTAAACAACACTAGAATCCCTCAAAGTACAGACATACGTTATCTTGGACTCTACCTATACGAAAATCAACTTGGAAAACCCACACCACAAAAACAACATTTATCAATACAATATATAAACAGTTTATCGACTACTTAATCAATATTCAAAATTGCTTCTTAAAACAAAATTACTTTTTTATACAACCCTATTAAAACCAATATGGGCCATGACATTGAAGTTTATGGAACAGCACAATTTACGAATATGAAAAAATCTAAAATCTTTAGTAAAAAATACTACGTTTAATATCTGGAGATCCCTAATGTGTAAGCAACTACACCAATCACAGTGACTTCAATTTTAAATCTGTACATAAAGTAGCAAAGTAAGTTTATTTTAAATTTTTCCTTAAACTCGATGGTCATGTGAACTTTCTCATACAAGACCTTTTTACTTTAACTTTGCCGGGTATCCATCGAAGAAGGTTAGAAACGAAATTGGAGTCGGGACTATCTTACTTAAATCCCTGAAATTGAAGATGATCTTAACACTCAGAAAAAGGAGGAAGACTTCTCCATGGCTCATGGCCTATTTCCATGGCTCATGTTTCATTTTATTTTCCCCCTACCACTGCATGGAAATAATCACATTGCCACACCTGTAAACCTACGCAAAACAGTTCATTTCCGGTTTCCGTTACTTTTCCGCTCTAGAGCGGCAATTTTCTTTACCGTACGCTAAATCAAACAGCAATTAAAAGTCAGCGGTTGTTACAAACGTGTCACAGCTGTTGGTCATTGTTGTAGTTTAGTAATTGCTTTTTTATGGTTTGAGGTTATGTTTGATGATTACAATGTGTTCCATCAGAAACAAATAAAAAATAATATAAATGGCATTTTTTATACAATAAAAAATTAAACCGGTTGCAATTATGTTGGTAG
>CM061537.1:10211037-10252933 GCA_030545055.2 Neoaliturus tenellus | reverse complement strand
CTCCTAGGGCGGACATTTTTCCTAGGGCAAGTTGAGTTCAGATTGATGACAACTGTTGACAGAAAATTATTGTAGGCTGTTTCTGCTAAGTCTGTGTTGTGTACATTTTGCCAGTCTTCATTTTCCAACTGAGCCTTTAGTAGGTTAAGGTTTCTTTGGTTTAATATTCTGCGCATTGAACTTTGTTGTTTTGGTGGATCTGTTGTGTACTTTATTTCACAGACTTGAGCTGTGTGGTCAGAAACTCCAGCATGGATCACATTAGTAGTTATTTCATCCGTGTCCATATTTGTACAGATGAAATCTATTGATGTCTTAGATGTAGGGGTGACTCGTGTTGGAGGAAGTGGTAGTCTAGTGATGTTGTGGCTGCTTAAGGTGTCATTTAGCATATCATTCTCCCTGTTATTTTTCAGACTGTCAACATTTATGTCTCCCATAACCAAAATCGGGTGATTCTCAGCCCTCGTTTCTTCAATTGTTGCTGAGAGTAACGTTAAAGCTTCTTCCAGTTGTCCTGCTGGGGTTCTGTAGACGCCTAAAATGTATAGCTGTCTTTTACCTAATGATACTTTGATCATGCCCATCTCACATGTTAGCTCTTTGTTGTATTCTATGATTAAGGGTTGAGCAGCTGTTGCTAGTTCATCTTTGACAAAAATAGCGACACCTCCCTTTCTATGATCTTCGCGGCTGAAATGTGTTTTTAGGCAGTAGTTAGGCAGTGTGGTGTTTTCCATTTGATCTTTTTTAAGCCCGTGCTCGCTAATTATGACTATGTCTGGGTTTGTTTCTTCTATAAGGTGATTTAGCCGGTTTACTTTTTTACTTATTCCCTCTACATTTTGATGTAAGAAGGAAAGTTTATTTGGCAGTTTTTTTATCCTTTGAGGTTTTGTTTTTCCCTGTTTTTGTTTGGTTAGGATTTTAGTTTTTCCACTTTGGCATTGTCTAAAAAAGTACCCGGAGTTCTTGGTCGGTGTACATCAAGCTTCACTAGAGACTGATGACTCACATTGTCGTCAGGTGAACAGGGCGAGTTCAGAGCTTGGAGTGAAGCCTGGATATCAACAGGCACTATTGAGTCGTCTCTAAGTGTAGGGTAGCCATTCATATACCCTTTGTAAAAATCTATGTGTTTTAGGAAGAAGTCATTGTAACTTTCGTCACTGGCTTTCCGTTTTGCATTTATGGGAGGTCCGCTGTTGAGTATCATTTTCCCTATGTATTTTGTGTTCCTTATAGCTGGAGGAAGGGTAACTGGTGTCTTTGTTTTTCCTTGAGCTTTGGCGACTTGTAAGGAGACACTGTATAAGGTTTTTTGGTGAGGTTTGAACGTTTATACTCAGAGCACATTTCATTACTCAAACAGCTCTAGGAATCATAATTCTTGCTGAAATGCCTGAGTTTGAGGAAAGTTTCAAGAGAGAGTTGATATTCTTGGCAGAAAGTCTCCAATCCGGAGCGGTCAGTCCCCTTGATGTAATAGATTCTCCTTCCATGAAGAAGCTGGAAGACAAGTTTTTGACTGCCCAGAACACTCTACGTTTGCAAAGAACGCCATCCTTGTGGTTGCAATACTATCATCAGGTAAGTCTTCTACGATTGTTTATAAGAGCAGAAAGAACAGGAGATTGGTCACTGCATTTGGAATGTGTGCAAAATATGTTGCCTTACTTCCACTCTGCCGGACACTTATCTTACCCAAAGTATGGCCATTTCTACCTTCAACAGATGAGAAATTTGCATACCATCATGCCAGAGGAAGATTTTTTGAAATTTACACAGGACGGTTATTTTACAATACGTAGATCTGAAAAGTTTTGGAGTGGAATATCTACAGATCTCATAATAGAACAAGATTTGATGCGCACTTTGAAAGCAACTGGAGGCCTCACACGAGGAAGAGGAATAACAGAATCATCTTTAGCCAAGTTTGTGTTGGCTTATCCAAGTACCTGGAAAGTAATTACTGCATTTGAAGCCCTTTGTGGTGTTACGCCAGGGACTTCTGAACAGCATGTGGAGTTGCTAGACTCCCGGGTTAGCAGGGACAACAAAGATGTCAGTAAAGTATTGAAATGGTTCGAGGAACATAATCCTTTTCTTGATCGAACCGGCCAACTTACATCTATTGCGTCTGGGGTTGTAGCCGACAAAACGGTGAATTGTGATAAAGCCAAGCACTACAGGTTGTTAGCCATGCAAGAAATCGAGGGTAGTAACTTCTACGACGTTAAAATAAAACGTAAAAATCGAGTTAAACCACTGAGCGTCGTAAATGGCACAATCAAAATAAGAGGCGAAGAGATACCAGTAAACCCTCATCAGCTGTTTATGAGAATCTCTTGCATTTTAAAATGCCCAGAGGACTATAAGGAATATTTGTCTTATGAGCTCGCTCCGAAACCACCATCGTTGTTGAAGGACCTTACATGAGGAAAACAACAAAATCAGCACTAGCCGACATCATTGAGAAGTATGCTCCTTGCACTGATAATCTACCGACAGACCAAGTAAACTACGTTGTCGATGGAGGATTCCTTCTCCGAAAAGTAGTTTGGCCTAGACCAACTACTTATCAAGAGATTTGCCTTTCGTATGTGAGATACATATTGACACATTACGGTCAATCCACAGTGATCGTATTTGACGGCTATGACGCACCAAACAGCACTAAATGTTTAGAGCAAAGTAGAAGATCCCGCTGTGTTGCAG
This sequence comes from Neoaliturus tenellus, assembly GCA_030545055.2. NCBI lineage: Eukaryota > Metazoa > Arthropoda > Insecta > Hemiptera > Cicadellidae > Neoaliturus > Neoaliturus tenellus. The sequence continues at coordinate 10,250,215 of CM061537.1, read as the reverse complement.
CTGATGCAGTATTCGAACTGAATATGGTAGCCACCATGAAACAAGAGCAGTTTTTGGCTAATTCTCGAAACAAGTCACGGTTGATAGCATCACTCATGCAATTTATGAGAGAAAATGGCTTAAAAGTGAAGCAAGCAGAAAGCGACGCCGACACGTTGATTGTGACAACAGCAATTGAAGCGGCCACATTAGGACAAGTAATTGCCGTGGTTGGAACGGATACAGATTTATTGGCACTGATGATTTCCAAAGCTGAATTTTCATCAAAACTGTTTTTCGTTAAACAATCAACAAGAGAAACAAAGGTTTTTAACATACAAAATGTCCAAAACAAAATTGGCGACAACAAAGATACCTTGCTCTTTTTACACGCGGTATCGGGGTGTGACACGACCTCATCGTTATTCAAAAAGGGAAAGAAGACAGTTTGAAAAGTATTGAGTGAGTCAGCAGCGCTGCGTCAAGAAGTACAAATATTTAACGATCCGTCCGCTACCAAATCAAAACTTATTTCAGCTGGCGAAAAATTTCTCCTAGCTGTGTATGGGGGAGAAAAAATCATATTTTTGAATGAGTTACGTCACATTGCCCTGCACAAGACCGTCGCTAGCCAGAAAGTATCTGCTGAATTTGACTTATCAGTTCTTCCTCCAACGTCCGACGCAGCGGCTCTCCATTTGCAGCGCGTGTATCATCAGGTACAACATTGGCTTGGCAACAACTTACCACCTACCGAATGGGGTTGGCGTGTATCCTCTAATGACCAACTCACCCCGATTCCAACCACATTACCTTCAGCTCCTGAAAAGCTTCTACATTTAATCACGTGCAATTGTAAAGGCCAGTGTGAGAAGAACTGTGACTGTGCCCGAGCAGGGTTACCTTGTTCCGCTATGTGTAGCCGCTGTATTGGAGACTGTGCTAATGGAATGCCTACATCTCTGCAGGATGATGAGGACATTGTTGATGCGGGACAGTGAAGGAACAGTGACAGTTTTAGTTATGTAGTTTCAAAATTCTTTAAAAAAACTTATCTGTCGTTTTCTTGTCAGAGCAATGAGGGAAGAATTTTCCCTTTTGCTTCTATTTATTGTGTAAGTTTATGTGTTAATGTTCTCCCTCATGTGTTTTCCTTTCGGCACTCACCATTTTCCAGAAAGCTTTACTTTTATTCGCATATTTGTAAACAAAAAAAAAAAAAAAATGGCAAAAATCAGATAAAATGTATCAACAATTTTTAATAAAACATCTAGAAAAGGCCTTAAAATGGCATAATTATTGCAGTTATTATTATTTAGCATAGCATACTTTCATTTTGGATAAGTTAAGACTGTAAGAACTCAAATCGGTGTGATAGGTGGTACACAATTAATAATTTAGTATTTTTAATAAGTTAAAAAGTTTGTAACGTTGTACCGAGCGAAGCAAGCGAGGGAAAGTAGGGGAACTTTCAGAAAATACTTATCTTAGTATATACTATCACCACACCAAAAATCAGCTTGTTATGAATTAGTTTGATTTTAGGCCATGTTTTGATCTAAAGTTACTGGGCTACTAACAGTAAAGCTCAATCCTCCAGGAACTTGTTATTATACGAGCAAGGAAATATGTTTTGAACACGAAACAGATGAGTCAGCTGTGTCAAGTCGGGAGGAAATGGCCAAGGGCGGTGCAACAATTAGTAACAGCAACATAGACATATCTATCATCTGTTCATAGCCTGCTTTCTAAAATTGTTCACAAATGACATGTATGGACTGTTTCACATGCATGAGTTCTGCTTGTATGCAATTTAAATACAAAATATGTCCAGTTTCAACTGTCCGACAGTTCACTGGTGTACTGGCAATACCATTCAACTTGTGTCCCTTTGTTTTCTTTCCCTCTACCTGTATAGTAGTATTTAACTTTTAAATGTATTTTACAAAATGTATGTAAGGCCACAAAAATTTAAAAATTATAACGAGATTTTAACTGTTTCTATGTATTTATTTCGCCAAAAAATTTGTAATAAAACTTCCCAAAAATAAAAAATGTTATCAAAGTTTTAAAAACGAATTAATTAAAAGATTTATTTAAACATGAAAAATTGTAAGGATTGAATTACTCCTTATCACTGTAAATAAGATTTTTAAATAACACACAATTTGCAGAATTTGGATCGCAAAATAAAAAATAAAAAAATAGTTTTTATTTTACAGTGCTTTTCAAAGTTACAACTCTGTTTTACATAATAACAGACGTCAACTATTTTACACAATGTCACAACTCTTAATCTAAAAAGAAACCTAAAACTATAGTTCTTTAGTTTAAGTTTTAAATGAAGAGATACTGCTGCCTTTGATAGTCTGAGACAGAGCATTGTAATACAATAATACAATTTTCTTTATTGTGGATTCATTAAGAATTACAATAGTGTTAAAAAGTAACTTCTTCTAAACCCTGACTGAGTTTCAGGAAAGATGCTGTTTGACTCTATGAAAGATACTACTTGTTCTGACACAACCTTTTCAATGATTTTTGACATAACTAGAATAGAAATCGTACGAAATTGAGACACCTCAGCTGAGCTAGCTGTTTTCGAGACAGGAATTACAATACTATGCTTCCAACAGGCTGGGAAGTTACCAGAAGACAATGACAGATTGACGAAATGTGCAAGAACATCAATGCAGTAAGGGCTCAAACTCCTGATCATGTTTATTGAGATTCTATCGGTCCCAAAGGCAGATGTGGTGATAGAATTCATTAACTCTTTGATCTTTGACTCTGAAACCTGATTGAACGTGAAAGACTTATTTGACTCTTCCCACCTGTTGGTTTAGGTGTATAAGGATTTTGGCTTCTGGGAATGCTTAAACAACTTGTGTTACATCCTACATTCAAAACCCAACTTAAATTTAAGCGAACTATATTGTGTTATTTTTAAACAACTCTAAAATTATTCTTTCCCACCTGATTTTTTTCTTAATTGAAACAAAAAACAAATAATGTAATTCAATTTATAGGCACTGCAACCCTAAATCTGCACCCCTCTATAGGTGCACTCCTGTGTTAACTAATACTTTTTATTGAGCATTTATTTTTATATCCATATTTATTTACATTTCACGTTGTGATACATAACTAATCAAAGTATATTTCCTTGGAGCAGAGTGTTAGAATTGGTCCAATTTACGCCTTTTACAACAGTTTTACATAGTTTAAATGTTTTTGATAAACCTATTGTAATCCAAGATTTTTTTCTATACAAGTAATTACTTTACATTACTGGATAAGTAACAGTTTCATTTGCCTTTTTTTTAATGCTTGACCATGGAGAAAAACTGGTTGTGTTTTTATACAGATACCTTCTAAATTAGCTATAAATGTTTTACATAACATTTTTACAATCCATTATACAAGTTTTAACGATACACTGAATCACGGAATCATTACGGTTTCATGTTTTCATCCCAAGGACATGGCCAATTTTGATATATATCTGGTGGCAATAGCAGCCATTGTAGTTAGTAAACAGACACCAGCAAAACCACCATGAAGCACTGCGTAGTCCTGTCAATCGCTGTTTTGACCATCTGGGCCCAAAAGTCCCAGGTAAGTTTGGAGTTATAATAAACACAACATGTTCATTCTTCAATGCATAAATTGTAGTAAAAGGTCTGAGGCTCAGCACTTAAAATTCTAAAAGGTTCGGAAAACTAAACTAGTACTGTACTACTAATTTTTTGTTTGGTTTTTAGATTTAATCAATCCCCCAAGAAGGATCATAAATAAATCTTCTATTCATAAACACATTTAATTGCATGACTTTGAAAACACAGTATTACAAGATAAGAATAAAAAACAAAAAGGTGAATTCAACCCAATTATTTTATATAATAACTGATCCTATTTTTTATCTATAGCAATTGTAGAGGGACAAATAAAGATATTTGATTGACTTTATCAGTACCGGGTGTCTATAGAGTCTTGCTCTGATTTAATAGCTTTGCTGAACGGAAACCACTAGAGCCACACCAACCCATCTTGCACTTCTTGTTTTCAAACAAATTTAATCTAGTTTTTTCATTAAGTTCTTAACACATAAACTCAGCTGATTAACAACAATGCAGTTTACTAACAATGAAGTCCAAAAACAAATCATAAATGGTGAGTCAGCAAGAGAAGTGACAGTGTGTCCTATGGATCCACGAAATTCACTTCCCTATTACCTTTGACTATATACACTAATGTGAATAGACTTCTCATAGCATAGGGGTGTTTGAAACCTATTGACGGTGGTGCGATCTTCTGCGGTGTACATGAAGTACAAGTAACATATGATAGATAAATCAGTATTACCAGTCATCTCAACCAAGGATGAAACATTTTATAACTGAGATTTATGTTTGTTTTGGTAAAGTGTTTTTGCAGCACTGTAAACCCAGCTGAATAATAACAATGTCTATGGTAGCGACTCTAGTGCCGCGTACACGAAACTTCCAAATTTTTGTCCCAAACTAAAAGCATTGGTTGAGAGGTCTAGTCACGTTAGTGTACATAGTCAATGCTATTACTGTCCTTATACAGACTTTTCATGTAAACATTTTGAAGATGTGCACCTAATGTCAAAAGTGTCACAAGCACATTAAAATATGAACATTTTTATGAAAGAGGCAATGTGTGCTACTTAAGGCCTGTTACACACTTAAGTGGCGCATCTGCTACGCATAGGCATGCTGCACGCGATTTCTACACCACGCGAAAACCAACCAATGCTTTTAAATGGGAGCTTACACACTACAGTAGTGCCATCCCTGCCACGCCTCTGCTACTGTAGTGTGTAAGCTCCCATTTAAAAGCATTGGTTGGTTTTCGCAACGGTGTAGCAGTCGCATGCAGCATGCCGCCGCGTAGCAGATGCGCCATTTCAATGTGTAACAGGCCTAAGAAATGTTAACCAAAACTAGAACAAACTAAAAAGGTGCCTTGTTAAAAGTAACCAGAGACGCACACATAAAGAGATGTATAGACTTGGTAAAAAGCTGTAAAAAATTAAGAAGTAAACTGTAAAAACGAAAAATAAAATGTTTTCCTACCGTCATTTGTGTTAAGCAAAACTCAAAGTAGACCAAAAAATAACTATAATTTGGTCACAAATTAAAGGGGCAACTTAGTTTGAATGACACCTCTTTTTAATGACCAATGTTATACTAGATACTGCAAATATATACTCACCTTTTACTCATATTTGGCTTAAAATAAGCATTGGAAGCCATCATGATTTGAACTGACTTAAATGCTAATGATCTCGATTTTAAACCAGTTCAAATGAATATGTCATGATTGTAACTAATATTCACTCGTGGTTTCATGATTATAGGCATTCCATGACAAAGCAATGGAAGAACATTTTGCCAAATGTGCAGAGGAACAAAAACTAACAAAAGGTAAAGTAAAACAATTAATTACTTTAATAATTTTGTGATTTATTTTACTTTAGATAGAAATACTTAAATACATATTGAAATTAATTAAATAAAACCCCCTATTGTAGAGTAAGATTTCCCATAAGGTAAAAGGGTATACCGTACAGTACAGTACATTAAATATAAATTGTAAGACAGAGGGGGGATTTAAACTCACAACACTTCTGCTATGCTTCTCAAGTCTCACAAGCTAACCTCTTTTCACTAATTGCACAATGAATATTTTTTTAATAAGTAACAGCTAGATTCTGGTTTTAAACCATTACATTATAAAATATGTAAATAGTAACAGAAATTTTAATTTTGACACTAATATTTCTTTTTTATTGGCAGAAAAATATGATTTTTATATAATTTTTATCGCGAAATAGTAAAACTTGTTTTCGGTTCATAAGTGGATATCAATGAAGCATGTATGGTATGTGCAATAATAGGTATGTACAGTTACATTACATGTATAAACACATCTGTGAAGCATTTAATTTCTATTGTGTTTGTTTTTGTTTTAGAGGACATAGAAAAGTTGAAGAAAAAAGAGAACCTAACAGATGAAAAATACAAGGTAAAAGATACAACAAAAAATTCTCATGGTGACCACCAAAGTAAATTGTGCCCTGTGGTGACTACATTTGAATGTGTGCAAATCTTTGAAACGTACACAAGTAACACAACCAACATGTAAATCAAGCCACAAATATATTTTGGATAAACCTCAGAACAAAAATTTGCCAATTATTTAAATCCCCCATAGTCTACTGAAAGAAAGGAATCATGGTCAATGAGTTTTGCTTCATAAATATTTCATGAATATTATTTTATGAAAAACTATAGCTTAGGTGGTCAACGCATACTTAAAATGTTCTACATTGCTAAATTTAAAAAATATTGCGCTTTTGTTGCTTTCTTTTTATGATTTTAAATGCATACTACATTTAATAAAATACTGTTGTTAAAAAAAACTTCAGAACTTTTAAGAACCAGGAAAAGAGTAGATGTAACATGTAACACACTTTTGTTATTTAAGTTACATGATAAAAAATGTAACTTAATTGGAAAATATTAATTAGTTTGTCTTTAATAGCCCTGCAGGCACTAGATTAACTACGCCATTTTTTTTATTTTTATAAAATTGGTTTTTTAGAACACCTAAAGAGTAATGAAAAGAAATGTCATGTAGACGTGGTTAGTTTAAAATTGTTATTTTTTTCTAAATGAAAGAAATAATTATTGGTAAAAATAGTATCTATGCACTTTACAAATCTAAAGAATCAACCTTAAATACATTTAAAATAATTTAAAAGAATAATGTTAAATTTGTATAATTATTTTCATAATTGAACTATTTGTGTTGTTTCAGTGTCTTGCTAAATGTCTTGGCGAAAAGGATGGATTGGTAAGTAAGACAGTTTATTAAGATTATGATATTTAAGTTGATCCGCGCATACCGTTAGAAAGGTATAGTCCTGTAGATGAGCAGAATCCCATTCTAATTCCCATTGGACTCCAGGGCTATGCCTCACATGCTTTCATCAAAGTTTTATTTTATTTTGGGTGTATCCACGGCAGAGGCATTTTTTAACATTTTTATGGGGAACGGTCCAAACCCCAGTCTTGTTACTATCTAACATCGACCAGTTGTTAGAAAGCATCATTAATTAATAGCCCAATGACAAATTAATGGCAACTGGGTCCGGAATCGAACCTTTAAAAAGTAACAAACTTTTCTCAGGATTGAACCGGCAACCTTTTGATCCAAAGGCAAGCACTATAACCACTCAGCTACCCAGCCAGTTACAATGTCTATCCAATGTTAATCTCATGGAGAAAGGTTAATTGATTGAATCATTAGACAGCTGTTGTAAAAAACAGCTGATAGGGAAACAGGAAGAAAAGATGTTTCACTTATAAAATGTTTTTTATCATTCTGCACGAAATCAGCCTGTTTTTTGTTCTCTCAATAGTACCAAAACCGATTCTTTTTTGTCCTAGGACTGAAAAATCATCTGGAGAATTTTTTAGGTCCTAGTACTGAAAAGTCAGCTGTTTGATAAGTATATTCATATCAATTCATTAATGTTGGGGGGCAGAATTTTGAAATTCATACGTTATAAAGAGCACTGTTTGTAAATAACAGAAATGTAAACACTGCATAATACTTACTTTGTAAATATAACCTTAAAAATACAACTTTTTAGTTAATATTTTTAACGATTAAAAGTCTAATTTTGCATTATGATAAAAAACGTTGTTCATCACTTGGAGCAAAAGTGTCTTTTTGATGCTTAATCGTTTTTAAAAACTCGGCTGCGCCTCGTTTTTAAAACACGCACCAAAAAGACTCACTTTTGCTCCTAGTGATGAAAACTACTATTTAAGCTTCTTGGGTACAGATCAACTGAAATTTTGGTAGAATTTCTATCAAGAGGCGATCTCTAGTTTCAGTTAATTTCCTTTTAGGGAGAAGTTCAAACTTAGCTTAATCGATTACTCTTTACCACCCATCTAGATTCCATTTATTTAGTTTTGTACTCATTTCATACAAGAGTACAAATAATTATCAATATGTTGTCTGATTACAGCAAATACATTTATAACATACAAAAAACTTTATATAAAAAACAAATTTTAAACATTCTTTTTAACAATTCATATCTTTTGTAGATATGCATGAATGATTTTTATTCATACTTTGGTTTGGTTACTTTGGTTTTTACAAATGACCAATCAATTTTATCTTTCAGATTAAAGATGGAAAGTTTAACAAAGATGGTGCAAAGGTAGCTGCTCAGAAATTTTACAAGGACAACCCAGAACATCTAAAGAAAGCGGAAGAGGTTATAGAAAACTGCGAACAGGAATGTAAGTTTTTGCGACTTGTACCTCATTGATTTACATGTTTAATGCTAGTGAAACCCAAGGTTACCAAAAACAAAGGTTATAACAATCTAAAATTTCAATTATTATAAGCCTTGAGCAAAACCTACGAGATTATATCAGTGCTAGAAGAAAATTATAACCGGTTTTATTTTAAATGAGGGAGTATTTAAACAAAACAATGATATAACTGTTTTCCTTTTATATAATCAGTTTAGTTTTACACAACTAACTAGCAAATCAGTCCCCATAAAATATCTCGAGTAGGAAAAAAGGCAGGGTATGGTGGTTCATTTTAAAGCTTGAGGGCCAAGGACGTGAGGAAAAACGCCAGAATTATCAATAGAGACCAGGACTCCGCCCCATACGCCCTCAAAATTTTAATGTTGATCTAATGGGAACAGGCCCGGATTAACACTTTTTGACGTCCTAGGCCAAAGGTCACAATCACGCCCCCCCACAAAAAACAAACCAATTAATGGGTTTATTTTAATTCTAATTACTTTGGCTGTTGTACAAAACCACAGAACTATTTAACCAATGTGATGATCAACATTTTCATAACTTGAATCAATCCGTGGACGTAATCCTTTTGCATAATTTAATGTACCATTTTACCACCATATTAATTTTAGATATGAAATAAAATATTATATAATTGTAGACAGAAATAAATTTAAATCCATGGCAAATGAACAAGGTCAAGGCAAAGAGGTGCTGTTTACTGTCAATTAGGGGAATATTTACTGCTGGTTGGGGGGCACTCTTTACAGTCGATCAGGGGCGCTCTTTACCACCGGTCGGGGGTGTAATTTAACTCTGATCAAGGGTGCTATTTGCCTGGGGCATAAGGGGGGTACAGGAAGCATGGAGAGTACTGCCAGGACTTTATTAGGGCGCAGAGGGAACGGGGAAAAAGGGAGGCATGGGAACACGAGGAGTATAGGGTGCATGGGGAATGGGGGGCATAGTGGTCCAGGATACAGGAGTGTACATATATTATTGGGCTGATAACCATTTTGTCATGTAATGAGATATTTGATTTACAGTACTTGAGTTATGAACTCATCATGTACATGTTTAATGTTGAAACTATTTTAATTGTATCCGGCAGTATAATAGTGCACTGAATTTTCCTTTTTCACAAAGTAGACCACTGTATTTCAACACAGGGGAGATTATTGGTTAATTACTAATTTAAATCATCAAAATGTTTTACCAAGCTTAGCTAATATTTTATAAGAAAGTCAAAACATGTAAATTCACTGTACAACAAGGAGTACAGTAATGGTGCAATTAGGTGATCAATTTAAACTTATGTTTTGGAGACAATATCACCATTTGCTTTTTTAAGGGCCTTTGCCCCAGTGGTGTAGTGGTGCGGGAACGCGTGGGAACGGCGTTCCCACACTGGTTTTCAAGAACCAGGAAAAATCCCAGTGCCCCGTTCATGGAAAATCTGGGAAAATAGCTAATATGTTTCTAAATACAAATATTGATTAAACAGTATAAAAATATTAAAAAATATTTCTATGCCAATAATAAAATGCAATACTTTTGTAAACACGATTTTACTCTGTATCTGTTTCCAGAGATAACCTAACTCTCACTTGAACTTTGCATTGTGCACAGAGTACGGTATACAGTGGCGGGCATCACTCTCCCATCCCTCCACAACCCTTTCACACCTACAGAAGAGGATTACTTGTATACCAAATTTTGTCAATCTGTCAATGAACTTTCATCGTAATTAATTACTCTGTTTTTCCTCTGTTTTGTTTATTTAACTTATTTTAGTTCTCTTCTTTTATACTTGTATAGAATATGTCTTTTAAAAATTAGGTTATGTATGTTGCTATTTTGGGGGTTCAAAATAAGAGTAGTTAATAAATAAATTAATAACAACCTTCTTTTGTGAAATGATAAAGTTAGTTAAATATAAAAATATACTGGTTTTTAATTTTGCTTTTCTCAAAATCATCGAAATTCTTAAATAGTTTCTTGAATCCGGAGTAAATTCAGTTAGCTTAAAATACATAGCCTAAAAAGCAAAACTATTGCTATCATACACATTCAGGGTAATTTTATCTTAATTTTCAGGGAATTTGACAAATATATTTAGCGTTCCCACATTGGAAAATTTGCCACTGCAACACTGCTTTGCCCTTACAAGTTTGCCCCAGTTTTATTGAATTTCCCCTGAATTTTTGGAAGATCTATTTAATGGCTTGCTGTTAAAACTCTGCAATAACAAGGAATCCACTTATTGCCCAATCCACAACATAACTCATTTCACCGATTGTGGCCACCTCAGAGGCTCACACATTTAAGTGTAATCGGCAGTATATTATCATCTTGTGGATAATTTAGTTTTATAAAATTGAAACTAAACACTCCAAGCATGAAAACGATTGGTGGCTTAATTAGAGGAGCTTTCATTATAGTTATTCAAAATGTGGTCTTATGATAAAAACGATGCAATTCAAGATGTTTTTGTATTTTATTGTTTCAGTGAAGGAAACTCAATTAACAAACTGTGATATTGGTCCAGCAGTTTTTGGCTGTATGATAAAAGGCGCTGAGGAGAAGAAGGTAAGACACTCTCCTTGTGTTTAACAAAAAAACAAATAATAATTATAATACAATTTAAATATTCTAAAATTCTATAATAGTACAAAAACTAGACTTCAATCTCTAGGTGTTAAAGAGTCTGCAGTACCTAGTCCTGCCACCATAGATTTTTATTTTCATAAGAATAATATTAAATTTGAAATTACCGCTACACCTTTAATATTGGTTGAAAAACATTCATCTTTATGTCATTGTAAGAGTGAAATAAACGCACGGTTATGAAGCAATTAATGAGATTAAACTACTGAATAAAAAAAACCTTCCATCTTTAAATGAAAAATTTTGAGAATGCTTTCTTGCTATTAATCAAACAATCATTTGTATAAATTTTTGATTTCATAGTCCCATAAAATTTTTTTTAACATTACATAAAAATGTTTTTTTTTACAATATTATAGGCGTAGTAAAAATCCAAGAGTGTGGGTCCTGTAGACTCTTAATGTATTCCTTAAGAGAGTACATTGCAAAAAGTATAAGCCATTGTTCATAAGAGAATACAAGAGATGAGAGTGGAATGATGGAGATGAAGACAAGATGAAATAAACAAAAATTCAAATAAAGTAAATTTATAAGCATATTATAAAAAAACTAGCTTTGCCTGAGTTACTCACCATCAGGTTTTGCTCATTTGCTACGCTTACTCGCTGTCACACTCACCCTATATATAAAAATCGCTGGAATAACTAAAATTGGAAATTTGTATTGTATTTGTTGCTTAGCAACAAATTAATAAATAATATAATAAATTATAATTTTTTTATAAACAATTATTAATTTTTTGTAATTTTTTTAACAAAAAGGATCCTTTGTTACTTCTGATACCTCCAAGAATATGAGTACAAAGTTTAATGATGATCATAAAAGTAGTTTTCATATGAAATCATAACAAACATATACGGACATTCACATTTTAGTAGGAATAATTACTCCTTGGATTTTTTTTAAGAATAAGCTAGTTTTTTTGTAAACAAAGTTGTTTTCTGTTTTAGATAATGCCAAAGATGGAAGAGAGTCAATGACCATTTATAAAAAGTTGTTTTTGGAAAATATTGTCACATATTTTCAACTTCAAAATCTAACAAGAAGATGAACACTGAAGAAAATAATAAAACAAAATCTGACACCTCATCCAAACACAAGATTTTTAACCAATTAAATATGTTTGTTCTGTAATAAAATGTTTCAATTTTTATCAACCCTCAGTATTATTTCCATTCATAACAACAGATCATGTTATTCAGAGTTTATAGTATTTTATTGGTTGTCAACACATGAACCTATGGAGGATTGAGGGGTAAAGGGGAAGCTGACAATCCTCATCAACTGATTGTATCCATTTAACAAAAACAAACTATTTAGCTATACACACTGTAAGACAGCACTTTTGTACAAAAGCCTATTGCCATAAAACAAACAAAGTGCATTTTAAGTTTGTATTTCTGTAGTTCACAACTTTCTCAATAGGTAGGGAAGAAAATGTCCCCATCTATCAACCCACTCTACGAATTCTTTTTACCCTATCAAAATTAATGTATTTAACACTCTCGATTGTTTGACAAAAGTGTCACAAGGCACAAAGCGCCATAAAGTAGATTCCTAGAAATGGCAAATGGGCCAGTGGGACAGGTACAGGATGTTATGTACAGGATGTACCTGTGTTCATGGGGATTTTTCATTGTCGGAACAAAACAGTGGAAATGACTTGCCGTATTGTGACGGCCAGGTATATAAACAAGAATAAACACCCAGCACCCGAGGTGTCAGTATGAATGTGGCCGGCTGGAAAATGAATGTGCTGGTGATCATCGCTACTGTTGCTCTGGCTGTGAGTAATAATCGTTAACGGTTATGTTCTTTTTAGGCCTACTAAGACAAACTTTTATTTAAACTTTTTTTAAATTATTTTATACTATAACCAAGAACTTAAATGTTTTTTTCAATCTCTATTTTAATAATGTAAAGCTTTTAATTGTTGACGGTCCATTTTATAAAAATTTAATACATTTACATTTATCTAAACAAAATGTAAGTCACCCTTAATTCTTTAGAGTGTAGTTTCAGTTTGACCCAATCTTTTCATTTCTTTCAGTATTATTTTACAAAGCAAACACAACGGCACAAATGTGGGGAATCTGGTTAAGTCAGGGGTGTATTTACATATGGGCTAAATGGGCTATAGCCCAGGGCGGCAGAATTTGGGGGGCGGCAAATTTTGAAAAAAATTGCAATTTTTCAGTCCACAAATTATAAAACTCATATTTTCTGAGGCGGAAAATTTTTGGAAGAATTATACAGAAAATTTTAGAACCAAAAGTGACTTTTTCTAAGCGAGATCATAATATCTTAGCGCAAGGCGTCATTCAATAGCTTTAAAGATGAGATAGGAGCACTCAAAACTACGTGATTTGTCACAGTAGCAATCCACGCGTCGGCGCAACGTAAAGAAACCTCCCCCCCCCCACCCGTATATACATCCGCCACCGCCGAGCTGCACCACCGCAGTGTATTCCAAGGTGACTGTAGGCCAGGGGCCAGGTGAGCCACATCCCATAAGAGCAATGGTGTCACTTTCTGCGACATCCATGGATGTCGCCACAGAGGTTTTGTCGGTTGAGAATTTGTTAAAAAACCAAAATATTACTCTTTGTTACCTGCAAGTGTCGCCAACACTACAGCAAACAACAATCGTTCTCGTTTGCATTGGGAATTTTTTTGTCTCAACAATTACTAAAATAAGGAATTTCAAGGCAAATTAGGGTAGAAATTATGGTTTTAGATTTACCTTGATTGATAATTTGTAATTTGGTCATTACCTAATGGTTTGTCATCAACTAATAATCCAAATTTAAATAGAGTAATATGGTGTCGTTACGATAAATATCGTACCCATAGCAAGACTGCTTCATTCTCTTTTTCAATCAGCTGTGTCATGGTAAACATTATAACCTAACTTGACTTCCGTTTTAGTTTTGACGCTTCATATCCGGAACACAAAAAATAACTATTCGGCTGACCTGGGAAGAAGTTATGCTTCTTCCTTTACAGACCTTGAGTGTATTCGGGGTGGGCGATTTCATCATCTATGTTACGTTATCACATAACTCGACAGGTTATGTGCAGTGATGTTTGTTACGGTATTAAGAATTACAAATGAGAGGGGCGCCGATAAGTAGAAGATAATTAATTGCATTTTTTTAGTGCCTTTCTCCATTTTTATGTGATTGGCTTCTTTATAATTTGATAGTGAATGGTCCGGTCCACGCACTAGTAATTTTGCCATTCGTTATAAGATTCTAATATTAATTATTTACTCATTCTACATTATTTGTACATTGGAACCTTTAAAAATTAATTGACAAATTGGCATTGAGTACCAAAATGAGTAATTGATTTTAATGTTTTAATGATAAAAAATACACACTAAAATCATTTTTTTATTTAGATTTGTTGTTAATTTTAACTTTTATTTCAGATTGAGTGAAGTCCCCATCATTTGAACAAATTGGGACCGGCCCTTGACAATAAAGTGGAATAACGTTTCTTGATTAGCATTATACATGTTGGAGCTATTACTCAGTTTGAAAGAATGAAATGTCTTCCGACGCTACTTGATATTTTTACAAATACTGTAATTGCATACAAGAAACATACATGAAAGATGTTATAATGACAATAACACGTTTTATCAGATGCTTACAGTCTAAAAGGAAATTTCAAAGTCTATGCTAAATTTCAAGGTTCAAGGGAAACTGATTTGGGTCGTGTACTTTATTTTTTTGCAGGTCGCTGGTCAACAGCAGTTTGATGTCCAAAAAATGTACAAGGAATGTCAGATGCAGTCGAATGCCACAGATGGTGAGTTTTACATTAATCAGCAACAATAAACATTCAAAACTTACAAGATGACAAGGTGTTGAAAAGCTCAAGGGAGATGAGTTTCACCTGGATGTTCATATACTGATCCACCCAATTGGTCGTGCAATCGTTTTTTATATTAATCACTACATTATGGTGTATTGTCATATAATTATTAAACACTAACATTATTAAACAATCGCCTGTTTTGTTTTTATGAAAAAATATTTTTTCATTATATAAAACATTACATAAAGCCATTTTAATATTTGTTGGTCTTTGGATATTTCATAATTTGCAACGTAAATTCATTTATGATTTTTACTAAAACATATGAACGATAACAACGCGACGGTGGTAAGAAAAGCAACTACGTTAGCTACGCAACCGAACATAGAATCTTGTTTCAATAATCCAAAATGCAGCTGGTGGCGTAAACAACGACACCTGAACGACAGCAAAAATTGCAGCTGCCGCAAATGTCGCCAGTGTGAAAGCAGCCTTAGGCTATGACATAAACTAAAATTGGACCAAGGTTATACTTGACCATACAATATGTTACATTCTTTGAATTTACAAATATAAAAAATTTTGTTATACACCTATTTTTACATCAAGTATAAGAAAATTTTTCTGAAATTATAAGTTAGTTATCACTGCAAAAGTAAAATTATTTTTCAGAGGAGTTGTCAGCTTTCCAAAAGAGTCAAAGCATTCCAACGACACAGCATGGAAAGGTAAGTGAATAATTTTTATGGTGGGTATACTACTTTTTACTACTTTACTTACTGAAGTGTCAAAAGGATTAGGAAGTGTTGAAAATAATTTGAAATAATTAAATAATGTTTATAAGCAAACTAATAATTTGTTCTGAGCCGAAACTATTTTAGGTAGGTTTTAATCCTACAGGGTGGTTGACAAATTTCCTTTACACTGAACATACACAGGCTGGGTAGCTGAGTAGTTATAGTGCTCGCCCTTGAGTCTGAAGATTGCCAGTTCGATCCTGGAAAAAATTAGTAGCTTTTTGATTATTCGAAACTGGACCCAATTAATTGCCTTTGGTCAGCGGGCTATTAGTTATTGATCCTGACAAATTAATCAGATGTTATTTGTCAGCAACAAAGCTAAAAGCTACACCTCATCTGAACCATTATAATCACCACACTCACCCTTCAGTCATACCCACCTTAAAATACGCAACATAGAGTATGTCAGTGTTTCAAGAAAAGTATCTAGAGTATCTATCATAACTAATGTTAGATATCAGTTGAAATTCTTACCTATAGTTATTGGTATTATATACCTATTGGTATATAATATGTACCAATTATTTATTGAATTCAAGACTTAAATGAAAATCAATACTGATCTTAAACACCAATAACAAATCACCCGTTGCCTTGACAGAGCTCAATAACATGCCATGATGGCTTTCTCAATTTGAATATTTTTTTGAAATTAATCATTAGTCATCAAATCTCATTTATAAATCAGAGCTATTTGAAAAGGCCAAGATTTTGGAGCAGGACAGTTTGGGGAGCCATCTACATGAAAACAGTTCATTTGGGTTGAAGGATTAGAGAGTTATGCATGGTCTACTAAATATAAATATTCAGTCTCATTTATAAGCTAATTAATAGACCTAAGGATAAGGTTGGACAGTAATTTAATTACTGTTATTGAAAGATTAGAACTTTTATGAGCGGGCCTCTTTTGTTTATTTAACAAATGAATTATTAAAGTTAATTCTGTGTATATATGTCCTTACAAGAAACACTGGCTGAGCGAAAGGACTTTTATTGGAAAATGAAAAAAGGTGTAAGTAAACTTCCGTTTCTGAACTGTCAGTTTACTGCATCTTCTAAAAATTTAACAAAAAGTAAAATGAGAGACTGTCCCCAATTTACACCAGATATTCAAGTGTCCATTACAGTGGAGGTCATAAAGCACCATTATAAATTAAAAAGGTGATTGAAAAGGGTTTTAACTTATGCCTATGCTGTTTAGTTTGCTAGTACATAGTACATACAAAGCTGGATAAACTTTATTACTAATTCTATTAGGTGATTTGTTGTTATTATTCATGTATCCAACACTGATTACTGAAATCCCTTTTTCTCTAGGAAAACTCTAAAAATCCCTTTTCTGTTTCAGTGTCTTCTAGCCTGCATATTTCAGAACACTGGAGTGGTATGTATTTACATTTTAAATCTACATTTTAAATCTACATTTTAAATCAGTAAGAGTGAGAGATAAAACATGGTCAATATACTTAGCTATTCTATACAAATGTAAAGTTAATCAATTTTTCATGTGTAAAAACTAATCTGTGTTCATTATTGTAAGAAATGTACCAATTAAAAAACAATGCTATCCTTTTGTTATAGTTTTATTAAAACACATACACAAACTAATAATAAGAAGTCCACTTTACAAAGAATCATAAGAGTTTTGCCTATTTTGGCCATATGTTATAATGTTGACACAAAAAAAAAAAAAAAAAAAAAAAAAAATTAATAGAGACTCAAAAATGAGTTGTGCTTCTAAAATCGCATGGGAGATTGAGCTAACAGTACTTGTCTCAGAAGTTATTATGCACATTTGAGTAAAGAGATAAAAGTTTTAAAGTTAATATATCATCACAAACTGTTTGTAATAAAAAGCCTCATTTTACAGCATAATGTATGTAGCATTATTGCATAAGTCCCTAATCCAACTACTAAAAAATAATAATTTATGCAGTAATTATATTATGAAGGCCTTTTAAAATATCTCACGCATGGTTTAAAGGCTGAATACAATCGTTGCGTACACTAATTTATTTATGACCAACTTAAATTTGGTAAATTACAGTAAAAAAACATGTTGAAAATTGATAGGTTATGACCACCCATCAAAACCTTAGCCACAAAAATGTTCCTAGACCACATCATCGTTCTCACTCACAAATATTCAAACTCTTTTGAAGTTAACACATAAAGCAACTCTAACACATGAATCGTAATGAAACAATCAGCTGATGAGGGAATTGCATAATTTCTATTAAAACACTACTTTTGTCAAATGCAGAGCTCTCATTGGTCTAGAACTTGAATTTTAATGAGCAACCTTAAAACATGTGTCCAGCTCTTAAACCTCATAAAGCAACGTGTTAGAATATGGTTAAATAATGTACCTCTATAAGATGCTACTACTATAGTAGTTTTCATCACTAGGAGCAAAAGTGGGTCTTTTTGGTGCGCAATCGTGTTTTAAAAACGAGACGCAGCCGAGTTTTTAAAAACGATTAAGCATCAAAAAGACACTTTTGCTACGAGTGATGAACAACCTTTTTTATCATGATGAGAAATTAGACTCTTAATCGTTAAAAATAAATATTAACTATGAAGTTGTATTTTCGAGGTTATATTTACAAATTAAGTATTATGCAGTGTTTACATTTCTGTTATTTACAAACAATGCTCTTTATAACATATGAATTTCAAAATTCTGCTCCTCAACATTAATAATTGAATATTAATATACTTAGCAAACAGCTGACTTTTCAGTACTAGGACCTAAAAAATTCTCCAGATGATTTTTCAGTCCTAGGACAAAAAAGAATCGGTTTTGGTACTATTAAGAGAGCAAAAAACAGGCTGATTTCGTGCAGAATGATAAAAATGTATTTTTTTGGTGATTATTGCAACAGTTGTAGATAAAATTTAACCAATTGTGATCAAATTTATGTAGACAATAATTAGTTGACTTCAAGTTTACATACATTATTGAAAGCAAATAACTAATAATCTCTGTTAATTAACTCTACTGATTATCACATGTTCAGATGACAACTGATGGCAAGTACAATGCCGATGGAGTGTTCAATTTGGCCAAGCAGTCCTACATGAAGGCTCCTGAGAAATTGGACAAAGCGAGGAGGGTCGTGGACATCTGCGCTGAACAAGGTAAAGCCAGAACGAAGATGAGTCCCACACTTGCAAGATGATTGGGGTTGGACCATGTTTGGTTTAAAAAACCTTTGAAATAAGCATATTTACAAATAAAGCGTGATAAAGGTTTGTTTACTCCTGCAGTCATCTCAATCAAGAAATATGATATTAGTACTCAATGACCAGAACGTGGTTAATAAGTCGCCAGTTACGAAACTGAGTTAAATGACACAAATGCCTATTGAACATTGAAATAAAACTTATCAATGATGAGTAAACCGTAGAAAAGTGGCTGCAACAGTGAAGCAATCGAGTTTAATAATTATAAATTAAAAGAAAAAAAATCTATATTTTCCTGAAGAAATGTGTTCAGAATAGGCGAATTGTCAGATTAGTGGGGTTCAGTGTAGTATTACCATTGTCTATGTACACTAACGTGAAAAGACTACTCATCCAATGCTCTTTGTTTAATACAAAAAAGTTTGGGTTCGTTTTTTATATACCAAAAGCGCCAGATTCAATGCGATTGATGTTGTCATTATTCAGATGGATTTACAGTGCTGCAAAACTACTTTACCAAAACATAAACATAACACTCATTTTTAAAATGTTTCATCCTTGGTTGAGAAGAGTGGTAATACTGATTAATCTATCATATGTCACTTGTATTTCACGTATGCTGCAGAAGATCGCACCACCGTCAATAGGTTTCAAACTCGCCTATGCTATGAGAAGTCTATTCACGTTAGTGTATATAGTCAAAGGTATTACTCTATTGCAGTAGTCACAGTCAAGTTGCTAGAAAAGGCATTAGACCACGTTCCCAACCCCAAAGTAATCAAGTCAGTGACCCTTTGGTCCTAGCTCTTTACTGACATGAAACAGCCATACTCATGGCGATAATGGGGGCAATACAAATTAAAACAAAGGTTGAAAATACCCATGTTTTGCTCCACATAACTTGTACACTTGTATCAAGTTTAAATAAACTTCTTCATGTATTTCATTGTCATTCTTTAATGTTACTTCTTTCTACTTACAGTTTTCATACTGAAGCAATAGTAGAATCATTTTGAGAGAAGGAGGTTACCAAGTGTAAATGGTGTTAGTTTGACTTAGCTTCAATTTCCGTTGTTGTTTACAGTAAAGAGTGCCGAGGACAAATGTGAGGTAGCAGTGATAGTTGCCAACTGCACAATGACCACTTCTATGAAGGTAAGCTTTGGTTTTGCCACCCCATGTTCCACATTTAAGTTACTTTTTAAAATTCTATTTCATTTCAACTTTATTATTGTCAAAAAATTAGCAAGAAAATTCTGAATTCTGCTAATTTTAGTTTTGTTGCTACGAAGCACATATGTTTAGAGTAGTTTACAGGAAAGGATACCAGCATTTATCAACCAAATTTAAAAAAATGGGAGGTAAAATATAATTTTCTATGATTTTATCAGGAAAATGGTCAAAGACATAAACTTTTTGTAGGGGCGATGGATCCCCCTCAAAAATCTGGATATGCCTACTTACCTAATGTATTAAAAAATACAAAAATAACTGTCAATCAACTCTTAAGGCCACGAATAAACCATGACATGGTGTCTACCAAATTTCAAAAATAAAATTCCCAACTATATCCTGGCTTTTCTAGACCACTTTTCTGAAAATTCCTGACTAAAAACTATCACTGACCATCCAAACTTTTTTAAAATTCTATGATATAATTTGTAAAGTTCGTAAAATACTGTGAAATTCTCACACTTTTTCTGTAAAATGAATTTTCCCATAACAAAAACCTAAATGCCTGACTTTTCAGTACTTTCCCGACCTCACACAATTTCCGACTTTTACACGACTTCTCCACATTTCCCGACAAGTAGACACCCTGATGCATGTGTCTCTTGTTAGAGCCTCAGGTTTTCCTTTGCGATTTAAGTCATCTACTATGCTTTTGAAGCTGACTCAATAGATATCAGACCAGGGTGGTGCCGGATTAGTGGAAATCCAAGACTAGTGGAAGAAGTCAATATAAACTTGGTGTGCCATTTTTACTCCCATTGTTTATTTGTCCAGACTCGTGTTAAATTATGATCAGACTGCGGTAAGTGCAGCTGCTAGAGGTGAAACCATGTTAAACAGCCTCAAATATCAATCAATAACTGAAATATGGTCTGTAAAAAGTAGAAAGGCAAAAAAAGTTTACAGAGTGACACAGTAGTGTCTTAACATTCTTTACAATATTGAAAAACATGTCATAAAAAAAATTGGAAATAGTAAATAGTGTTATTTGAAAAGCGCAAGACTATTGGAGGGCTGGATCACAGACAGCCTACTATAATAGGTTGTTTATTAGCTAAGCAGTTTTCTGTAAATAGAAAAAGCTGTTATAGTAGGCATCACAAATATGCGAGCCTGAGTTTAAAACAGTGTTGCCGATTTGTGCTGACTCATCCAGCTGTTGGCGTCTGTTAGTAACTACTGCAAATTTAGGAAAACAACATTGTTAGGTAAGAATAATGCACCGTAAATCAGCTTCCAGATGTTCTCAAGCTCGCAATTTTGTGGCACCCAGTATAAATATTTCAATCAGAGACAAATTAATATATGACTATTGGATGATTTATTGGACTATTCAGAACTTCATACTCTTATATATAAAATAGTCAATTGTTATTTTGTTTCAGCTTGGACTTGAATATTCCTAAACGCAGGACATTCCTCAAACTATTCTGAAGCGATTGAGACTTTTTTATGAACCGTAGTGGATAGTATATTTATTTACTTAGACCTAAGCTAAAAACTGTCATTATGAAAACAAAAAAAAAATCTTTTTATTTATTTATATTGATACTCAATGCTTTTCTTATTTCATGAAGTAAGAGACTGGACCCCCTCTCCCCAAACTATTGAAAAAAATGGTTCAAATAACAACAGAGTTGGTAACAAAAATACAAATATAATTACTTTATATACAAATGGGTATATAACAATTTCAAGCTACTTACAAATAAAAAACATTCAGCAGAAATGTGAACTTTAAGAGTCTTTGACGTTATCTATCTATCATCTTCATCAAATAACTTCTTGATATTGATTCTTCCAGTTGAGTCCTTGACAGGGTAACTTCTCTCCCTCATCTGGCTAATTCTTGAGTCCTAAAATCATTAAATTAAAATTATTAACATATAAGATAAATAACAGAGTATGAGCAATGACTACTGTTGAGATGAAAAATATTGCTACTCCTCAAAACTAACCCCAAAGTCAATTGGTCTTTAAATGTCAATAATATCAGCCAAACTATAATAGCAATAGACAACTTTTCAGGGGAATGAAAAAAGTGTCTCTTTACCGATTACTCGGAGGGTCATTGTCTGTCGGGCTGCAGAAGGCAGCTTGCCATGCCGAAAGCGCTTCTACCACTCCAAAATCAAGTGCAGCTCAAAGGACAAAGAACTCTCTCAGTTGTTAACAGCTTCGTACAATTCTTTACCGATTATTGAGATATCAATGAAGTTTAGTTGTTTCTTTGTTTATTGATAAATAAGGACATTGACATGTATGGTGTTATCATTGACTATGTACACTAACGTGAATAGACCTCTCATCCAATGCATTTAGTTTGAGGCAAAAATTTGGAAGTTCGGTGGACGCCGCACCAGAGTCGCTGCCATCGATGTTGTTATTATTCAGCTGAATTTACAGTGCTGCCAAAACATTTTACCAAAACTTAAACATAACTTTCAGTTATAAAATGTTTCATCCTTGGTTTAGAAGAGTGGTAATACTGATTTATCTATCATATGTTACGTGTACTTCGATAGACGCCGCACGAGATCGCACCACCGTCAATATGCTTCACACACGCCTATGCTATGAGAAGTCTACTCACGTAGTGTACAAAGTCAATGGTGTTATTCAACTATATATTCTTTATGAGTGTAAAAAAAATAATAAATAAATCAAATTTAAGATAAAGGGTATTGAAATCCATTTTTGTTTAATACAAGTGGTATTGTAATCAGTTTAGAGGGTACCGCTTGGTGTCTTCCTCCATAAAAAAGACGATTAAAAGAAGGTAAATAAGAATACGGTAAACGTATCTCACAAAATATTAGTTTGAGACTCGTGGTACCGTAATGTTTTTAAAACAAACCTAACATCAAACTAGTAGTTATAAAAAATAATATCCTCAAATTCATCATTAATTGTAATGTCAATCAACATCTATTCAAATTGAAAAAGGGCTAAACCATTTTGACTTACTGTCTATTGGATAATTTACAACATTAGAACTATGTAAGTTACATGGTATCGGAAGTAAATTTTTGCAAGTTGTGATATACATGCTATATATTTCCACTTTAAAAACATATTTCCCACAATTCTACACTCAAGTGTTTTTAAAATCAGTCCCAGAATGAACACTGCTACAAAAATCACACCGTATGGTATCTAAAAACCACCATTTTTCCAGATTAGAGTTTAGCCGACGAAAGTAACTTGAATGGACCTCTTATAAAAAGCGTCTACCCATTTGGCTACTATATGTTGCTTGAATATGGATGAACTGTGGTTTTACTAAAATTAATGCGAGGAACTTTTTAAAACTAATTTTCTGTAAAGCTACAATGTTGAAAAATCAATATTCTCTCTTGATAAGTTTTCTTAATCAACGGAAACGTTTCCACGGAACGTTGATACATTTTCTTGACAAATCTCAACAACACCTAAACCTATAAGAAAAAAACTACGTCTACCTATGAGAGATTCATCATTATATGATGACCAATGGAATCAAAGTTTTAGTGTAGTAAAATTAGTCGGGAAAAATGAAATAATTTTTGGAAAGCTAATTTCTTTTAAAATGTGTTCTATGGCGTCCCCTGACCCTCCTCCAAAAAGTCCCCAGAAATCCTATATGGGGATCACATTTAAAAATGAGGTGTTGGCCCATAAGGAGTTACATTAAAATTTGATATTAAGCATACTAAATTTAAACACATTCCAGAAGGTTTATATATATCAAATTAAAGGTCTTTAAATGTAGAATAAAATGCCGTAAACCCGACCTCAATATAACTGTCGGGAGTGAAATGGCAGGCGTTCAAAGTTTAGAATAAAATAATATTATCAAAACTTTGAAATACAATAACTTCCGACATATTTGACCTTTTTAGGTCTGGTTTTCGGCTACGTACTCTCCTTACTAAGACCTTTAAAATTATGTATAGCATGGCTATGGACTAAGAAATTTTTTTAAAAACTTCCTCTTTGGGACGTCCATATGGAGGGTGGTTCAAGGGTACTATGATAAGCATATGACTAGCTACCCGCATTTTCAAAGGCAATTGTAAGAGCAAACGTTTGCCGCAAACCGCACCTCGAAAGGTCAAATATTTCGAAAATTATTACACTTTTAAGCGTTTAGGTTATAATTTGATTTTTATTCAAAGTTTGGCAGGCTGCCGTTTTTGACTCAGGCAACCTTTTGAGATGGGGTTTGCGGCATTAAATTCTACTACTTAAGAGCTTTAATTTGATGTACATAAACCCATTGGTCAAAGAAAGATTTATTTTTGACTCCACTTGGGCCATCCCATCATTTTTAGGCATGTTGCCCACTGGGGATTTCAGGGGACTTTTCTGAGGGAGGTCAGGGGATGGCATAGAACACATTTCAGCAAAAATTAGCTGTCCAAAAATTATTTCATTTTCCAGCCATATTTTGGCTTAATTTTACTACACTATTTCCCAATTTCCCTTAAAAAAAAAAAAAAAAAAAAAAAAAAAAAAAACAAGCTAATTAAAAATTGGTCATGTTTTTGTTTTCTAACTTCATATTTCATATGGTTTCTATTGTTTGTTTCTGCTGTACCTAATTATGATTAAAACATTTTTACACACTATAATATAGTATAATATATTATATGATCTTGCAACAAAACAGAGAAAAGTTTTAAATCCAGTAAATCTTACCGTACCTTATAAGGTCTAGTGCCCAGCTCTCTCGGACTGTTAAACCTAGTGCCCAGCTCTCTCGGACTGCTAGACCTAGTGCCCAGCTCTCTCGGACTGTTAAGCCTAGTGCCCAGCTCTCTCGGACTGCTAGACCTAGTGCCCAGCTCTCTCAGACTACTAGACCAAGTGTCCAGCTCTCTCGGTCTGCCCTTGTGAGTCATCAATGGTGCTTTTTTCTGCATACACAACCAGTGCCTATGCAGATGATCCACATGATCTCTGTAGGTCAAGTCCTCTTGCACTTGAAACGGAACATGCCAATCGCCTTTCGAGTTCTGCTGTACTGTCTGTAGAAACGAGACTGGGTCCTGAAACCAAACTGAGCAGATTAATAAAAAAAACTGTGATGTGGATCCAACGGTTTAAATAATGAGCAATCAGTGAAAAGTTTTTCATAGCAATTCAGACTGATTTTACACATTTGCAATCGCTACAATTTACCGCTACAATTTGATAAAAAAAATATCACTAACCCTGTACCCATTCAATGTTGTACGTTTTTCCTGGAATAAACTCCCATTAACAAAAAATAGTGACTCGCCGATTAATACCGTAACAACATGTTCAAACCAATATAACTTGTTATATAACTGTTTACTTGTTGTTTGTGCATGTTGCTGAGCGTGCTGTAAAAAGTGGTTTTTATAACAAACAAGTAAGGTAAAAGCCCCAAAGGTCAACACCTTAAGCCTTGTTCTTACTTTTAAAGCTACACAACAGCTAGTAACCTTTATATTTAGTTCTATGTTTTATTTCCTAGGATTCTGCATGGTCTTGGGAGTCAAACAATGTCTTAGGACAAAGTAAAACAGTGTTTATTACATAATAAATTAATATTTATCATTGTGTTGCATTATTACCCTCTTGTAATAATTGTAATAAGGAAGAAAGAAGAAAGAATAAGAAAGAAAGAAGAAAAAAGAAAGAAGAAAAAGCAATTTAAAAATGATTGAAAAGAATTGAAGAAAGTTTAGAGTATTAAATAAATTAACAAAAAATCTTGTTGAAAAATCCGGAATTGTAAATTTTTTATTGTGAAACAGATGGAAAGACTTTATGTAAATTCTTCTTAAAATGTAAATTCCCATACAATGTTAATTATTGTTTGAGGAATAAAATTTATTATTATTATTATTGTACCTAAGTTCTACACCTTTGTTTTTAAGTCCGACGGCTGATGTATCTAGAACCGACACCCGATGTCAATGATGCTTATTATGGTAAATTTAAGAATAAATTACACTAATTTTAAAATATTTATTTGCTGAAATATATATTTTGAATGATAAGTGGCTATGACAAGAGAATTCACAATAACCTAACCTCAAAAACGTAGGTGTTCCTTTTCAACTAAGGAAGAGAGCAAGAGATTGGCTGTTGGGAAACATTGTAAAACAATATAAAACATATATTATAAAACATTATAAAATATATAACTGAGTACAATAAAGAATAAATCAAATACATTAAATGAGTTCTATGACTTCGCAAGTGTCCTACTTTGCAATTGTACTATATTATAGTATCTAAATCAGTCATAGTTAGGTCCTTTAATTACATGCGGGATTTCTCGCATTTAAAACTAGGTAAGGTTACACATTTATGCTAGACAAATTAATAAGTAAAAATTAAAATAAACAAAAAAATTAACATATTAGTAACTACAGATGAGTTCTATGACTTGGCAATTGTTCTATTTAGGAAACGTATAATAACCGTATCTGTCAAAGTTAGGTTCTTTAAGTATAAGTTTAAAACATTATAAAATATATAACTGAGTACAATAAAGAATAAATCAAATACATTAAATGAGTTCTATGACTTCGCATGTGTCCTACTTTGCAATTGTACTATATTATAGTATCTAAATCAGTCATAGTTAGGTCCTTTAATTACATGCGGGATTTCTCGCATTGAAAACTAGGTAAGGTTACACATTTATGCTAGACAAATTAATAAGTAAAAATTAAAATAAACAAAAAAATTAACATATCAGTAACTACAGATGAGTTCTATGACTTGGCAATTGCTCTATTTAGGAAACGTATAATAACCGTATCTGTCAAAGTCAGGTTCTTTAAGTATATGTCGGATTTCTTCCAGAGGCACAAAAGGATCAATGTCCTCGACGTCCGGCCACACAAACTTTTTATTTTTTTTCTTTAAAAACTTTACTTTTGCCGACACTTCGTCTATGCTCAGGATCTGCCCCACAAAATATTGGTCCCCACCTGAAGTGGCCTGATACGGAACAACAACCCACTGCCCATATTTAAAATCACTAACTGCTGGTTTGATCATACCACTTGGATTCTCTATATCAAATGTTTCTTTGTTTTTTTCCCTTACAGTTATTTCGCCCTCATCACTTTCACAGCTTCCAATGTCTTCTTCGTTTTTGGGTTTCTTTTTCTTCTGTCCATCTGCTTTTTCTAACCTAGCTTTCAACTTCTCCTCTCGCACTCTCTTTCTCTGTGCTTTCTCTTCTTCTTGTTTTTTCTTCGCCTCTTCTTTTTTAAGATAGTATTCTTTCCATTTCTCCGACGTCACCACAGATGGTATTTTTTCTTTCTTCTTCTTGTTTTTTTGTTTGACATCTTCGGGCCAGAACAAAGATTGTTTGAACGGCGATGGGATATTTGATGGAGTAGGTCTACTTTCTTTCGTCCCTGCATCATTGTTGACAACAATCACTGCATCACTCCCTGGCAGGTCAGTTGTGACGGGCAAATCGAGTTCGAGGCAGTCTATCCCACTCATGTCCACATCTCCTAATAGTTGTTCTATAATTCCGCCACTTAAGTTTAGATCAATTTGGTCTTCATTGGTGGGAAGCTGCACATAGTCTTCGCTGGATGGTCCTGGTTGAACATCAGGAGGCCCCTCTTTGGGAGTCGTTGCCAGTTCTTCATGGAAGGATTCCAGTTCTTTTTCACTGAAGGAAGCTGGTTCCGGTTCCTCGTCAGAACATGGCACCTCACATAGATTTTCTGTGGAAGACCGGATGTCTTCGCCGGTAGGCACTTGCTCATTGGCACTGGAGGGAGTCAGTTGATCTTCATCTTCTTTCTTCTTCTCCTTAGCAAGAGTGTTGACATTGCAGTCTCTGCTGACCCCACACCATAGCTCGAAGAGTGATTGGTCTTTCTCAGCGATAGGGCCTCCATTTTTGAAGACGGCCATTTTCTCGGGCCCTATTTTTTTTTCCAAAAAAAGAAAGTGATTCCGCAGCTCTCGTTGCATCTGAATCGTAGTCACCTCTTCACTTGTAGGTTTCTTTGTTAGGAGCTTGTCAAAATTGACATCATCAGGATTTAGTTTGAGCAATCCACATGTCTTAAAGCCATTTTTGACTATTTGTGGAGTGATTGCTTCATCCAAAACAGTCTTCAATAGAGGTGCAAACTTTTCGCGTTTGAGCTTCTGTCCATTGTGCTCGATGCGCCATTTAGCAACAGCTTTCCTCCAGGCAAGTTTCACGGGATGAAAGACGGACACATCCATCGGCTGCAGAATATGAGTAGCATTTGGAAATAGAGCTACAAGCTCTATTCCCTTTTTCTTGCAGAACTCGCTGAGGTGGTATGTGAGATGGGAATTGTGGCCGTCGAGGAAGAGCACGATTGGTCTGGCAATGTTTTGTTTTGTGAGCCATGGCTCAAAAACATTTGCCACGTACTCGAAGAACAGCTCGGCGGTCATCCAACCGCTTTCTGACTTGCCTATGCCCCATCCCTCTGGTAATTCCATTACTACAGAGGATGGGATCCTTTCGTAGGGATATATGGCCATTGGAGGGCCCTGCGTACCAGCGGCATTACACATGACAAGTGCTGTCAGACATTCCCTTTCATTATTTGCAGCTAAATTGTACACTGTTTTGTCCCCTCTCTTAGCCAGCACCTTGCCGCGGTTTGGAGCTAAAAAAAATGCCGATTCATCGCAGTTGAATATGCGGTTCTCATCTTTAAAGATGGCTTCCATGCCTTTTTGTTGGAAGTGATCTTTTACTTCGATGAACCACCCAACAAGTTGTTCTTTGGAGATGTTTGCCCTTGAAGTAGTGAGGTTTTGCGACTCTCGCTCAGAAATTTCAGGGTGTCTCTCTAGGAACAACTCAAACCATCGTCGACCAGGGACGTTGTTAGTGAACGGGTTCTCCCGTTTAAGGTCTTTCATAAGTTGCCCCACACTTAATAGTAATTGATCTTTGCTGATCGGAAAGCCTGATTTTCGTGAAGCGAGAATCCAATTAACCAAAATCTGTTCTTCTTCTGCATTCAATACTGTCTTGCGGCCTATGACACAAATTTCAGGGGTCCTGCCGGCCAATTTGTCCATGAGTGTGACACGCGGGACACCATAAGCTCGTGCAGCAGCAGCAACCGGCTGCCCATCTCTTGCTGCTTGGATGGCGTTGAGCATATCTTCATCTGTATAATTTCTTATCTTTTTCTTCTGGGGGGGAGTTGTTTTTGAATTCGAAGGCATCCTGAAAACAAACAAAAAATAATATCACCTTTTTATTGACAATGTACTCGAAAAAGTTTAAGTTTAGCAGTAACTTACTAAGAATTATAGTACCGTACTGTTAAACTTAAACTTTATTTTTATGTTTTCACTTGTTTATTAGAGGTGATATAATTTTAAGTACTTTTCTTAAATTTAAAGCAAATTTAAGTTGTTTAAAAATTAAAATTAATTTGTTATTCACTATAGATTTAATATCAAATGTATGAGTCGGAATTAAAAGCACCGCGGCAAATTAAGCGTCCATGTTCGACATCGTTTTACAATGAAAACTTAATGATCAGAGGGTTGAAAAAGAGTTTCAAACAGTTTAAACATGAATTTAAAATCGAATATTCATCAGTATGGCTTGTTTAAACTCAAAATTGGTAAAGTGTAGCAATCCCAACATAGGCTACCCCTTAGACATTGTACTAAGAAACTCTCCCGACATCAGTTAGTAACGCCAAATTAAACTTAAATTAGCCAAACCATTTTATTTAATGTGATACACACTTTGGGCCCATTGAAATTGCCGGTTTGTTTTATTTAAGAACTAAAAAATAGTTTGCAATTATTTTAAAATTAATGATTTCCTTATTTATTTAAAAAATAACGTGCCTGTCGAACCTAAACTCATGCAGTGACCGTTTGTTTTCAAGTTCGACTTTCCATGTCGACTCAAGGCAAACGGCGGCAAATTACGTATCTATGTTCGACATCATTTTAAAATGAAAACTTAATGATCAGAGGGTTGAAAAAGAGTTTCAAGCAGTTTAAACATGAATTTAAAATTGAATATTCATCAGTATGGCTTGTTTAAACTCAAAATTGGTAAAGTGTAGCAATCCCAACATAGGCTACCCCTTAGACATTGTACTAAGAAACTCTCCCGACATCAGTTAGTAACGCCAAATTAAACTTAAATTAGCCAAACCATTTTATTTAATGTGATACACGCTTTGGGCCCATTGAAATTGCCGGTTTGTTTTAATTAAGAACTAAAAAATAGTTTGCAAGTATTTTAAAATGAATGCTTTCCTTATTTATTTAAAAAATAACGTGACTGTCGAACCTAGACTCACGCAGTGAACGTTTGTTTTCAAGTTCGACTTTCCATGTCGACTCAAGGCAAACGGCGGCAAATTACGTATCTATGTTCGACATAGCCTAAAAATATTTCGGGATGGTAAGAGTTGTATTTGCATAATGAAAAACAGTCATTAAACACTTTTAAAACAGCCAAACAACTATATCAGTTAACATCACAAGAATTACATTTTGTTATACACTATGCAAGATCAAGATGCACTTACAATAATGTCTAAGAATCTTACCTGTACGAGGCAGTGTGATACACCGGCGTCGTTCTTCTTCCACTACAACGTTGAAAATGGAGGGAAACTAAAAACTTGTATACGTCTTTGGAGCAGACGAAATTCGGAAGGCATTGGTGTCAAAGCCTTCTGAATTGATTACGTATACGGCTTATTATGTAGCATTTAGTGCGGAACTGTCGGTGTTAGAAGCGATGTCGAGATTTGGGGCTTTTACCTTAAATAAATTTGTAAATCATCTCTGACAAGACAATTAAAAATATTAAAGAAATTTTAGATCTTGCGCAAACACCATAAACCAGTAGGTGGTTAGCATTGAATGTTTTATTTCAAAGTATTAAAACCTCACCACAACACATGAGACTCTTAACTATCTGATGGATATTTTGAGATGAATACAACTAAAAGATGAGTGTGATGGATCAGATGAGGCGTAGCTTTGTTAATGACAAACCCTAGATGATACATTTGTCAAAATAATTATTCAATAGCACGACAAACAAAGAAAACTGAGTCCAGTTCCAAACCTTTAAAAATCTGCTAACTTTTTTCAAGATTGAACCAGTTACCTTGAGATTTAAAGACAAGCTCTATAACGACTCAGTTACTCAGGCAATCATGTCCTTCAGGGGAAAAAAAGAGTTCTCAATTAATTGCAAAACCTATTCCACTATAAAAACAGAATTTCTTTTAAAAATTTCTTAGGAAATAACAAATAAGTTACCCTATTCAAGGTTTGTTTCGCAATTTTTTTTACTATATAAATACAAATTCTCTACCTTGATGTGAAATTTTTCATCAAGAGAATATGTTGATAAAAAATTTTTGGAAATATTTTGCGTGGTATAACTTAGATAGGCCTACCTTAAAATTCACTCTGCCCTTTTTATCGATGTAATGTATGAAGTATTGATGGGTGGCCTGCCACTTCTGGAATATCGTTTGCAACTTGGGATCAGCCAGGAGGAACTTATGTCCCCTCATCATGTCTCGCGAGACAAAGCATGATCCAAGGCCGCTGTACAGAGTTGCGTACAACATAAACGGGTCGTCTTGCGATCTGAAAACAATAAGTGGCATTACTGTAATTTTTAAAGTTCCATATGTATACATAGACATAGATGAAACACATTATGAAAATCATGACATTCAAGTTTGTCAAACTTGTTAAAATAGATAAAACAAAGCTCGTGAACAAATTCTGAAAGTTAGCTTGCAATGAAAATTGATTGGAGAATATAGACATGAATGAAGTGAATCAATATCCATAAATAAAAACCCTCAGTACAATTATGGCTTTGAATTTGACTAACTTTACCTGAGCATTGATAGGCTCCCACATATTTAGCACTTAGGAATCTGGCATAGGCTTATAAAATGCATGATAAACAAAGTTCTTTTTTATTATTATTAGATATATTTACTTTTTTGTGTGTCAATCGACGCCAGTGGCATTTTTTAACGTTTTGACAGGGAATGGTCAAAACCCAAGACTTGTTACTATCTAACATCGACCAGTTGTTAGAAAAAATCTATACTTATTTAATACGCTAGGGGGGTTTCGTGGTGGGATCTCCTCCTACAATTTTCAACCGATAGTATTCAAGTTTTTTGTGTTGCTGGATAGGGCTTGGTCTGTAGTTGTTTCCACCAAAAATTGATGAAAATTGGACATAAAATAAAGGCGTTATACACAAATTAAATTTGAAACTTTTCTATTAGAATAGCATTGGGTTTGGGTTGAACATTTAAACATTTGTTTATGTACAGCTGTAAATACGAGTAGTCTTTTTGTGACAACTGATATTCATAATATTGGATTCGTCGGATGTCAATGACTTAGAACTAAATGTTACTTTTGTGTTGTATCAAAATAAATTGCTCGATTTCGAGCAACAAGTAGACTAGTCATTAATTAATAGCCCAATGACAAATGGCAAAACTGGGTCTGGAATCGAACCTTTAAAAAGCTACTCACAAATTTTGGGCCTATACTGTAATCACAATTACTACAGTAGGCCTACATAGACAAAGGATGGGCACGTAACCCCCTAAATTAGAAAAGCTGTATACAAAGTTATAAAAATTCAGTATCAATAACACTTTATTGTACTGATTCAGCAACCATTGCTTCATTGTAGCTGTTTCAGCATTTTCTGTTTTTCTGCGGTATTCATTATGACCCAACAATTTTTAGGTACACATCGATTAACAATTATTAATAATAACAGCTGATTACTTTATATTTATAATCAGAAAGTCCATAGAGTTATCACACTATCTATGATATAGGCTAGTAAATAAATACATAAGGTGTTACAATACCGATCTACAGTATTAGGATCGAACTCACCGATAAGTGAGACTCTGGAGTTTAGTCATCACTTTGTCTCATACCAACCAATTTTAAGGTGAATATGATGAAAGGATGAGTCTATAATGGTTGTGATAGGCCTACCACAAAAGTAAAGGTATACTTACACATTTTCCGTCAGGAATATATTGGCATTTTCATAAATATAGTCCATGTTATTAGAGCGCCAGTTCTTCATATGCTTTCTTCCCAGCACCAGAACTTTCTTGTGCATAGTTACAAAGTGCCTAACTACTGATTTTAACTGTAAACAAATAACAACTGTGAACTAATAATAATTTGGTTGATAGAACTACTCGCACCATTTACAGGTAATGTGTTCTGTTCTCTTAGTACTTGATTATATAACTTAGACATAATTGGTTTTGGTAAAAGTAATATGCAACCATAGGAATACAAACATGATCAACAAACAAATAAGAATGCAAACAAGGGAATGAAAAGTAACTTGTATTGGAATCTCAAACAAAAGTTCTATTAAAATAGAAAAAAGAAACTTTTATTTTTGTGAACATTTGAATTTTCTTGCTGTAGAATTGATTACATTTTTCACTCAGCCAAATATTTTAAAACAATTTCTTTAATTTGTTTTATTGTGTTTTTAAAAGGTTTTGAGTGATGGTAATAATACGTACATTTGCAGAATTTCTTCTAAAATCACGAATGTCCTTAAGGGCTGTGCAAAAGAAAACCCCTTGACAAATTTTGGTAGATGCAATTCTCATAAAAGACTAAAACTCTGTTATTTTCCAGCTATTTGAGAGTAAGCTATGAGAAAATTGTTGTCGTACTTTTATAACCTCATTTTCACACCATATTTTATAATTAAGTTTCTGTTCATAGTAATATTGTTTAGCTAGTTTTTTGTTTACCAAATGTTATTTTGTGTTACCATTTGGTAACACACAAAATAACATATCAATATCAGAGAATTTGATATTGAAATAACATAATAATGTTGATAATAACAATAATATAACCAGGGTTGCCAAATAAAGCCCCCGAAAACAAGGGACGGTTTTGTAATCAAGCCTAGATACTAATCCTGAGTCCAAAATTGTGGTTGAAAATTAATTCTTTTATAATAATGAGATTTAAATTATTCTGCCAATACTTATCTTTTTTTTATAAATGGGCTATTATTTTAGCCTTGTCCATGGGCTTTTTAGAAAGGGAGTTTTAATATTTTAAAAATAAAATATTGTTAAAACCCCGGTAAAAAAATACCAACACCAGCACTTATACGATTAAAACTAAATAAAAGAACATTTTTACTAATTATTTATTGCATAAACCTAGCATTATTTATTAATATGCAATATTTAAGTGTATTAATACTGTTCAATAATAATCAACAATTTTCAAACTATAATATTTTAAAGAGCAAAAATGGTTGAAATCTTTTAACGTTTGAACATTTCCCAGTGTTCCTATTTTAGGTTGGTCATTTTAACAAAAAGGTTTATTTTAAAACTATATATTACAACATAATCACACTAATCTACATTTGTAATTCTTACACTTAAGCTACTGTAAATGAGAGACATTTGTAAGGGTATGGTATTAAAAATGGCATTTGCCAATCAACACGGTGGGATGGCTCGGCGACAACTGACGACTTCGCGAGACCCGAGATCAGATGAGTTCACATACAGTTCGCACACTGAGCAGATTCCCGAAAAATTACGATTATCAAACAATAACAACACACACTTGTCATGTTGGTCGCTACCTCACTGTTTTTATGCACGATAAGCATAATAGTTTTGTAATTTTGAGGTTATATCTTGAGTAAAGTTCTGATTTCGGCCAAATACGGGACATTTACCGTCCCGGATGAGTTCTCTGCGGGACGCGGGACTAATTAACTAAATAAGGGACTGTCCCTTAAAATCCGGGACGTTTGGCAACCCTGAATATAACATATCAATTTAACAATCAGAGAATCAATAAAACTATGTGAACTGGCTGCTCTTTACAATTTCACAATACAAAGAACCCACCCTGGAGTTTGCTTAAACTTTGCAATTTTATAAACCTAAATAAGTTCTTCGTTCCCTTTTTTGTGTACAGGGTTAATTATTTTAGATAATGATTTTTATAGTTTTCAACCACATGGCCAGAAAATTCACTCTCCAAGTCGATAGACAAAAGGGAGTCATTAGTAAACTTGGGAAGGGCTAATTTCTCTTTATAATGATATATTATCATTACTACTCATTCAACCTAAAATAAATACTTACCCGAAAAGTTTGTTCATTGACACTTTTCTCGTTACCCATGAATGCTACATTCAACCCATCAACAACAATTTGAAAAGGAGCCGAATTTTTTAAAAACTCCAAAAATTCTCTGAATTCTTCAGGTCTAGTTTTTCTGAATATATCCTTCCCAATAATAACTGGATTTAAAAATGCCTTTTTGAGCTCATTGTACTCCTCTTGCGATATGTAACAAGGCTCGAGCTTTGCATGACAGCACTCACAATCTCCACTGAAAATAAGTGTTTTTAAGCAGGTAGGTAGTCATTAATTTTATATAACAACCTGAGACTGCTAAAAAATAGAATAATTAACAATTTTAAATGTTTAGGCATACAACTCTTTTCCAAAATCACATCCACTCTTGACACAATGATAAAAACATGCAATGAGAAATTAAATGCACCTATGTAAACGCCTATGATTGATAACTTAAGTTACTACAGCCTCGACCTAAACACCAACAAGAGATTAGGCTACTGATTTCTGTCTTAGAATGAGTACCGGTAGGCCTATGATAAGTAGGGTTTTCTTTTTTTTTTAATGAAAAATGTGGTAATCTCTTTACTGACATTGTGTGGAACTCGACTAAGCCATACCCACTAAACCCACACCTTCCCAGGCTTTATTCCCCCTAGGACCGTTTTTACATAACTTCAGGGGGAGAACCTTGTTTGAAAACACCGTGGCTATTCCGGCTTTTTTTTAGGTTTGCCACTCTCCTTGTTTCGCCTTTTCTAAGGTGAGCCTAAAAACGCAGCACGCCCCAGAATCAGCGAATGGTCGGCTGCTGCAGCTGCACCCTCCAACTTCAGTTCATTGCAGAGGAAGTAGTGATCCAGTTTGACACAAGTTTTACAATCGTGTCCTGCCTTACCAAATTTGTAGCAAAGATCCTTTCCCATGCAATGGCTGTAACGGTATTCATAGTCCAGGCATTTGAAGCACTTAAGGACCATAGTCTTCAAGCGCATCGCGTAGCTGAGGAATCCCACCCGGAAATGACCAAGTTTAAGAAGCCTAATGGTCTCTTCCTTAGAAAGGTCAACGAACACCATCATCAGTTGCCGCTTGTTTGGTCAGCTAACGGAGATTTTGCATGTCTCACTGAAAACCTTGTCTAAGGCCTTGATGACCTTGGGTGTCTCGGTGAGAAAATCGTGGTCCCTCACCTCAACAGAGACCCACTTGTCTCAGACGATGATATTTCTTGCCTCCCTGACAGCTGCTTTGAGAACCGCAGCAAAAGCCCACCTGTCGGAGCTTTTCGCCAGCCGGAGGAGAGCATCCCCCTTCAGGGTCAGTCTTGCGCAGACCATCTTAGCAGCGCTGGTATCCAGGTTGATAAACTTTAGGATCTTCCCTAGAACGCCAGCGTAGGTTTGGCTGCCCGGCACTTGCACGAGAACTGAGAACAGACCAGATCTCTCTTTCAGCTTTCTGGGGGCATGATTCCCTGGTTGGGAGGCATGACAGTTATCACCGGAGGGGCTTCCACCACAGCTTTACGGGGTTGGTTTCTTTTTCTTGGGTTTTTTTTGCCTAGCTTGCCCTGGCAAGGTTGAAAAGATTATATAACAGGTATTAGGGTACCGTATAATTTCTTTCATATAGCGCCTACATTTCTACCGAATGAAAATATCGATCGATAAGATCGATATATCGCATCGCATCAATCCATGGATGCGATTGATATACCGCATCGGGTCAAAATTTCTATGTAGCCTATGAATATCTAATCATATAGGTACCTATGTTTACACATACAAATTCACAATTTGTTGTATTGTTGCTAAAAAAATAGGCCTACATTAGGCCTAGTTAAAATGTTGATCAAAATCTAAACCCTAATCCCTCAAAAAAACTTATTAGGGCCTGGTCAAAGCATTTTTGGATGTAAGTTAATAATGATTGATCTTTCTTTTTTAACATCAAAACTGAACACTATCACTACTTTATCTATTTTCATTTTTCATTCACTCATTAGTACACCACACTGCTCACACATCATTTTCTTTGGTACCTACGGTATCAGTTCACTATCTTGTAAAAATCTATCACATTGCTCATATCTATGACCCAACTATCTAGGTGTAACTTACAGTATTACCATATCAACTTTCTATTATAAATACGTTAATATAAAATTCTCTGAAACTCATTAGGCTAATCAAAAGATCTAAACTGTCAATACTGAAGATGAAATCACCTAGTAAAATCTTGGTTTAAATGTTAAATAAACAAGCAATAATATTTAGTAGGCCTAATTATAAAAGATTCTCAAAAAAAAAAAAAAAAAAAAAAAAAAAAACACATGGTTAAAGTATGTCATTTGATATTTCATCCGATGCAATATATAGGTACTGTATCAATATTTCATCCAATACAATATATCGATCGTATTGAGTGATAATTTCATTCAGTAGAAATGTAGGCACTATATGAAACTGTACTCCAGGTATTATAAACCTATTCACAAGCATTAACTTAGCCTATGGCAGCCTATAGTTTTTATGATACCTGTACCTCTCACTTTCACATTGATTCCTAGAAAAAAAAAAACCTTAGGCAACTGGACCTAGAATCTAATGATAAAAGAGAATTACAGTACACTCTCGTTCATCAGACTCGGCGATATCGGAACTCCGCTTCATCAGAACTGAAAATCTGGATATTATTTTTTTTCTTACGAAATAAATAACTTTTCAGTTTTAGCGCCTTCAATTTCCATTCGTTCTATCCGCACAACAGTAAAGTATCACATTTTGCATCAAACATCATCAGGCGTTTTCTATAATCTGTACCCATTGATGTGATTTATGAGGCCGTGGAGTATTCGCACAAAAATAGAAAGAGGTTGGGAGCAGAAAGTGAACATCCGGTTCGACCGCTTCCCAAACTGTCATTCAATCTGTCTCGCGTCGCGACTGCACCTTATGTGGAAATCAGTTGTCTGCTGGAATATGAGTGGAATATGAATATGGAATATGAGAATAAAGATTTTGGATCTTTATTTCCTGCATTGTTTTTATTCCTATAGGTTCATTGTTACCATGTTCAAAGTTTGCGTGCCTTATTTTCATAAAATCTCTTGTGCTATCTTAAAAACAAAACTGAATACAATCACGATAGGTCACCGTACGGGCGGAAATGATGACTCATGACGGAATCCGCTTCATCGGAATTTTTTGACATCCGAACCAGACGTCCGCCACATTAGTTCCGATGAACTAGAGTGTACTGTACTTTGAAACTTACTTTCTAGCAATTCTGGTAGATTGCACTTTTCCTTCTTTGTTCAGTTCTTCAAAAGCATCCTTTAAGCATTTAGAAACTTTATCTGAAGGTTTTTTATTAAAAAAGTTAAAAAATTTCAATACTCGTGTGAAATCTTCTTCTAACTTTCTGTACTTCACTTTTTGAAACCAATCGATAAATACTTCATCAGGCACTTTCAATCCCTGAAGTTCCATTTCTTCCATTAGATTCCAACCCAGCTCAAATTCTTGATGGCAAAATGCAGTACGAATGACAACATTATATACAAAGATTGACGGAGGGTAAAACTGTTTAACTTTACTAAAAAGTGATTCATACTCTTTCCAACTATCAGTAAGAGATAATGCGCAAATAGCTTTTTCAGCTGTATAGTTATCTAAAAGAGGGTATACTTCTAGAAGTTCTTTATAAATGGTTTTAATTTCATTCAAATCATTACTCGTACGATCATTTTCACAGTAAAAAAATAAGAGAAGATAATTTCCGTATGTGGCTCGGTTTATAAGTTTTTGTGTACCTTTCAAATATTTGAAGAATGATTTTCCTAAGTGCAAGAAATTCAACTGAGCACACTTTTTCATGATGGTTGCATCAATATTTATTTGATTTATAGTGCCTGTCATTTTTAGAACTGATT
>CM061537.1:10094719-10210937 GCA_030545055.2 Neoaliturus tenellus | reverse complement strand
AACATAACATGTTGTTGTATGTTTGTGGTTATGTATAATCATTGACAGTATCAATAGTCAATGATGTAATATATGTATAGATAAATTATTAATTTTAAAAATATATAAAGAAATTAAGGCCTTCTTGAAGTGGTGATATAATTAATGAGAGGAATTATTGTTGTCAATAAGTTTACTCTTGTATTATCACTTTTACTTAGATCGTTGTTGACGGGGCACCGGAATTCCCCAGGAAAAGTACCCCCATGAAAAAATGCAACGTCATTTTGACGTCACAGGTATAAGGGGAGTTTTCTGGCCGCG
The DNA here is from genome assembly GCA_030545055.2 of Neoaliturus tenellus. Taxonomy (NCBI): domain Eukaryota; kingdom Metazoa; phylum Arthropoda; class Insecta; order Hemiptera; family Cicadellidae; genus Neoaliturus; species Neoaliturus tenellus. Next base: position 10,210,634 of record CM061537.1, on the reverse strand, counting down.
AACTTTTGAAGAAAATACATTATACCCTACTTCAATCATTGGTTTCGCACTTTGATCATTTATTTCTATAATGAACAGTTTAAGCCATATTTTGTAAGTTTACTAGGGGTGGAAAACTACCCCCGGGATTCTACCCCCAGCAAAACTACCCCCAGAATACTACCCCCAGGAAAACTACCTCCGGAATTCTACCCCCGGAATACTACCCCCAGCAAAACTACACCCAATGGACTAGACCGGGAATCCTACACCCGTAAAAATACTTCAAGTACACAATTCCTTAAGTATTTAACAATTGTTATTTTATGTATGTGTTCTGGTATTAAAAAAATTTCTATTATAAAATAATGTTATGTTAAGTTTATATTAATACAAACTTGCCCTTCGGATGATCTCGTTCACTACCCTCTCTCGGCGTCAGGTTCTATAATAGGCCTAGGCCTATGCTTTGGTTTTATATTACCAAATCTTCCCTTAATACTTTACAGGCTTTTAGCTGTGTGTTTTTATTGACATCAAATAAAATATAACATGATACACTTTGATTTTAGCTTTATAATTTTCAGTACCTGGGGACTGAGCATTAGCTCGGTAAACTGAAACAGTAATATTTTTTATAATACAATTATTTACAGACAGTGCACTAAAAACCCCAGTGCAAAAAGGCTTATTTCTTGTTCAAGACTAACTCGTTCGCTCCGCTCACTCGCCTTCACGATGAGCTCGTTCATTTCGCTCACTTGCCCTTCAGATTGTTTCAATGTAGGCCCTATGTGCTTCAAAGCGGAAAGTCAAATAGAGAAAAATCTGAATAGTAATATTCACAATAATCTGAAGGGATTTTGTTCACTCTGATCACTCGCCCCCGAGATTGACAAGATCTTTACACAGCAGTAAAATTCTATTACCATATTACTAGCAGGGGCCCATTTCATAATAAACTACAAACTAATATTATTAGTAAATCAGCTGATCACCTAATGCAAATCTTATGGAAATTACAAGTTACAACTTGTAACTTGTAACTAGTAGATTATTATGAAATGGGCCCCTCAGGTTGTAGGGTACTAGATATATTTAATTATACTTTTTAGACTATCTAGATTTACAGTACATGAGTTAATTTACAGAAGCATAAAGTATATCCTATCCTATACTCCAATACGAGTAAGGTATATATTTATTTGTACGTGTGTATGTTTGCATACGGTACGGATCTCAAAAACTGCTAAAACGATTTTCTTCCAACATTGCAGATAACATAGTTTTGGGATACATTTAATATAAATACAGGTCTCTATGACAGAAAAAGTTTTATTCCTTTATAATAATTAATTCAAATTAAAAAAATTTAATATTGGTCTTATGGAGTTTAAAAAATATAATAATAATAAAAACAGCAGACTAACTGTCAAAGTGCAGAATCCGCCTATGTGTTCCAATATAAACATGTAGTTTTACATCGCAGACAAATACTAAATTATTAAATGGTACTATATTATGATGAAAATAAACTATAATTTTTAAATTGTTTTCACAGTAATTTATTAAAAAATACTGTAGATAGATACAGTGATGACAAAATTTTATTATTAACTGTCACTTATACATTCAATGTTCAAAATTCAATGTATACTTATCAAGGACACTACATTTTTTAAAGTCTAAAATGCAAATAGAAATGTGAAACACCAAAAATGCTGAAGAAATATTAAAACATCAAAAATTGTTTAATTGATTTTACGCCTGACAATTTACAAGTCACCTTAATTATATACTTACACAAATATTTTGTGCTTACGACAGTACCAGCTATTTTTACCAATTATCGATTAACAGATATACAAAAACCATAAAAATCACAAATATGAGTTAATGAGCCACCAGAAACGTTAGACATTAAACATTAGACTAAATAGTAAAAAAGTTTCACTAAGGGTCGGTTTCTCCAAGCACGTCTAACTCAGTTTAGTTCAATGTTAAACATATGGACAACTTTAGTTTAAACTCGAATTAAGGTTTAAACTTGCTTCGAGAAACCGGCCCTGAGTCTATGAAAAAACACCACATTACATCCATTACCATTATAACAGCAATTTTTACTATAATACACTAAGTATAATTATTCTTTAAAGCCAATTGTGTTTTGGCAAAGTGGAAGTGGCACAAATGTCAGTAGTGGGGTTTGGTTACTTTCAAAACGGAAGTCGTGCCAATTGCCAGCCGCTGCCGGCCAGCTGCCATCGGCCAGCTGCCAAATCAGTCGCTGCCGCCATATGCTATGCTATATAGCTTTAGGTGGGGAGAGGCTAAATGAAATGAAGGGGTGGAGAAGGGGTTAGGAGATGGTGTTAATTTTTGAAGTAGGAGTTAGTGTATAAAGGAGAGGGGATAATTGGTTCAAGGTCATACGGAGGGGGTTTTAAAAAAGACTGAACTCTAAGAGTTCAGTTTATCGGTGATCATCATACAGGTCAGTCGAAACCGACAAGGGATTGAAGAATAGCTTCTACATCATTTATTGTTGTAGAAGATACATCTGGAACTTGTACAGGGTTCTGAGGAGTTGTTGAAGTTGAATTTCTAGAAGGATTTTCCCTTGGATGAGTTGTTGATGATATTTCATGAACTTGAACATTTTCTTGGTTGGTTTCCATTATTATTGTAGTGTAAATTAGAGTGGAGATGTTGTTAGCTGAAGAGCATAGAAGATAATGAAGTAGGAATTATTGTCGGGGCCTTTATATAGGGAATGGTGGGGGTAAAATAAAAAAACTTGTTGAACACAGTCGATAGGTGTAACAAGTTCTAAGTTATTTAAGTGTAACATAGAACGTAAAATGTCGTAAATAACACTATCATCAACATTAACCTGAGAAGTTGTTGAACAGTATAATGGGTTAAAACTGTACTTCTTCCTAACTCTATTTAAATTAGTTTTACACTTTGAAATTGAAGGTTTAGAAGTACTTCGTAATATGTGTTGTGTTCGCAAAAGCTTTAATTTTAAACATTGTGCAGTCATTATAATCGATGTGTTAAGTTCAGAAGTTAAAAGAAGACTGAGATATAAAATGAAGTGTAAAAGAAATTGAAACAGAAAGCCAGAGTAGTAATTTTATAGGTTAGAATTTACAAAGGCTATTTCATGGATAATTCTAACCTCAAACCTAGTAAGTGAAGTAGTCATAACATAAAACTAACGAGAGATGATGACCGAGCGGATGCGAGGCAATGAATGTTTGTAGCGAGATAAACTACCCACCTTTATAGAGGCAATAACTCCAGCCAGATGGCGGCAGATGGCAAGCAAATGACTGGTTGACCGACTTTCACTTGAGTAGTAAGAGAAGTAGAGTTGTGTGTCTATCCCTACTCCTTGGGGTCAATGACCGACCGGAAAGGTCAATGACCTCCCCCCCCCCGAAAAAATGGAGCCCCCCCCCACCCGAAAAAATGGAGCCCCCCCCCCTTCCCCTACTCTTTCCCCCACTCCTTCCCCCACTCCTCCAGGTCAATGGCCGGTCACCACCGGTTGTTGACTTTATGTGGTGAAACCAGACTAAATATGGCAGCTGCCATGGATAATTCTAACCTCAAACCTGCTGCGCATGCAACAATTTCTCTGGATCGGAATGAGTCTATGCTATGCGCATGCGCCTAGTCTTGTATTACTCACTTTAGCGCTACTGCACATGGATAATTCTAACCTCAAACCTTGGTTTTGTGTTGTTGCGCATGCGCCGCTCCCCACTTCTTTACCTTTCTTTTATACTGCTGTGAACTGGACTGGATTGAACACTGTACTGGAGTGAAACAACTTCCCCCACTCCTTGAAAACCCGAGGAGCGATAGGAGCTATACCTTTGCTTCAGTTGCCAACAAACTTTCATAGCGAAAGGTTGTTGGCGACTCAGCAAGAAGTTTCAAATATATAGTAGGCCTATATATATTTGAACTTCTTCTACTATGTTGCGTTTTTTAATGCAATATGGTATGTGTGTGTGTGTTTAGTTGTAAGGTGTATTTAATTTAAGAAATAATTTGCGCATTGCGATGTTAGTTATAAGTTGGGTTTAGCATTAAGGTGTATTAATTTTTAAGAATAATGATGGTATTTAGCATTAAGGTGTATTAATTTTAAGAATAATGATGGTATTTGGTTGTGTTGAATTATTTGGTTTTTAATAATGATGTGTTGGTACTAATAATTTATGTTTGTTTTGTGCATTTGTTTTGCCTTACAGCTAGATGTTAGGGGGTAGATTAACTGTAAATTCAGAAGTTCAGTTGAACTTCATTTAAAATGGGTGGGACATCCGCAAGTCGGACTTTTTTTTGCATTTTGTTTAGGAATATGATGGGTGGGATTAGTTTGGGTGGGGTTAGAGTTGCGTTTCTGCATTAACTGTTCCAGTTTCCCTGAAATTAATGGTTACGCTTTGATGCGGACGGGAAGTTACGCTTTGATGCGGACGGCCCAGGGACCTCCCTTGCAGAACGTAACTAGTGGGTTGGGAGTGGGAACCGCTAGGCAAACAGGGTGGTGGGAACAGTATTACTGTTCCCATCACCTTGGATCATTATAAATCTTGAATGACCTTGACCCACTTTCGGAAAGGTCAATGACCCCCCCCCCCGAAAAAATGGAGCCCCCCCCCCCCCGAAAAAATGGAGCCCCCCCCCTTCCCCTTCCCCCACTCCTTCCCCCACCTCCTTCCCCCACCTCCCGGGCCAATGACCGGTCATGACCGGCTGCTAACCCCTCTCATTTGCATACCGTTATAAAAGCCGAGCCAGCCGCGGCCAGTGTTTCATTCTGATTCCAGACGTTACGCTGCGAACTTAGAGTTATAACCATGTCTTCTCTACCGACTACTCTTCTACTTCGACTTCTATTTCTACTACAGCTGTTCCTGCACCTAAGAAAACTCTTCGCCTCAAAAACCTTCCTGATTGCTACAAGAACCGACTTGCATCTCAACCTTCAACTTCTAGAGCTATTCTTCCGCCAACTAACACTTCTAGACTTCGTAGTATTTTTTCACCGCCTTCGCCTTCGCCTTCAAAGGACTCCGCACCACCATCAACTACTATGCCGCCACCGCAGAAGCCAGTTCATCACTATCCTAATACCCCTTCCGTTGAAACCATTGTTCATCGTCTTAGCACACCCATTATCCCACTATCACCATTGCCTCCTACCCCACCACTTAGTACACCTAAAGATCATACCTATTATAAAACTGATTCCTCTCAATCTGCTACTAAACCATCTCCTAAATCAGCTCCTAAACCAGCTCCTAAACTTATTCCTAAACCTACTCCTAAACCCGCTCCTTCAGAGCAATTTCAATTATTACAAGAAGAGCGTCGTAGGGCATTTAGCCGTCCCACTACTTGCCCTGAAATGCTTACTAGGGGAATTAAGAAAGGATCACCTTGTGGGAGGAAATGTGTAAAAAACGAAAGTTTTTGCCGTGTACATGTCGTAAAACACATTTCTGAACCACAAGTGACAGAAACCCCCACTGTTGAATACCAATCCAAAATTATTGGTGTGAAAGGAAATAGGCTTAAGAGAGGTTGTGTCTATTTTTTTGAAAGTGTTATTGACAACGAACACATTTTGGCAACTTGTAACGGCTTAAGATATAATATTAAAGTGATTGAATCCTTGCGCAAAGAGAAATCAGTTTATGAGTTAGACTCTAAAGACTATCTCCTCAGACACAAACTGGATGGTATTACAAGGTGGGGGCGTAGCAAGTAAATTCACATAGCTTTTTCCAAATTATTGCTTAAAAAAATACTGGGGGAGAAACACAACGCGTTATAGCGTTGTGTTTCTCCCCCATTATTTTTTAACACTCTAAGTCTCGTGACCTACTTTCATGTGAGTAGTGAGTAAAGGATGGTTCTGTGTTTGTCTGCCCCCTCTCCCCCACTCCTTCCCCCACTCCTTCCCCCACCTCCCGGGCCAATGACCGGTCATGGCCGGCTGCTAACCCCTCTCATTTGCATACCGTTATAAAAGACGCGCCGGCTATGGCTAGTGTTTCATTCTGGTTTCTTCCACCACTCTTGTTGCTTCGCCGCTCTTGTTGCTTTGTTCCTGCCAGTTTTAATATCTTTATTTTTAAAATGCTTCCTTACTTTAATGAAAATTTTAATCCTTCAGAAAATGCAGATGTTTTTCAACCACCTGAAGATGGTTTCCAACATCATGAAGAAGATGCTTTCCAAGAACATGAAGAAGATGTGATAGAAGACATGGATAATAGCAGTGAAGATGAAAGTGAAGATGACAGTGAAGATGAAATTGAAATTAATGAACAATTCAAAGTATATTTTATAGAAACACAATTTCCTTTTGATGTAGTTGAAAGATTTATTTTTGAAGCACATAGATGGCTAAATTTAGGATTCAACATTATAATTGGTTCACCTATTGTCTACAATAACAGTAACTTCTTCCTTCTAACTCCAAATGATCGAGAACAAATTCTTACTTGGCAGGACGATGTGATGAGATCATACGAACTGAACATTGGTGTTGGGTACTTTGTTGCAAGAGTGGCTTAATAACCACATTACCCTTCCCCCACCTCCACCCTATCCCTTCCCAATCCTTATTCCTTCCCCCTCCCCATATTTAAAATTTATAAAAGTGGGGCTATGAACCTTCAGGTTTCTAGTCTGTACTCGCACTTTGTGCCGTGAAGTACATCTCTTGTATTTTTTTTCCACCTTTTAAAATATTATTTGTTTGAAAAAATGCCTCCTAATGTGAATTACCATTCTAATTCTTCCGAAATTTCCGATGTTTTTGTACAACCTGAAGACATTTTAAATAATGGTAGTGAGAGTGAGAGTGAAGACGATGATGATTATAGTGTTGAACTTAGTGAAGAACGTAAAGTTATAGCAATTGATCCACAATTTCCATTTGATACAATAGAAAAGTTTATGGTTGAAGCTAATAAATGGTTAAATTTAGGATGTTATATACGAATTGACTCTTTTATATTGTATGGTGATAGTCATTCTTTACTTGTCACACCAAATGACAGAGACCGCATGTTGCAGTGGGCACAATCTATGATGGAGTGCTATGAACAAGGTGTAGACACTGGTGGCTATTTTCTTGCACAAGTAGTGTAATAACAAAAATTACCTTTCCCCCACCATACACCCTATCCCTTCCCAATCCTTATTCCTTCCCCCTCCCCATTTTTAAAATTAATAAAAAGGCGGGCTATGAACCTCCAAGTTTCTAGTCTGTACCTACACCTTGCGGCATGAAGATGCTTACTAGAATTGATGGTTTTATAGCCAATGATATTAATATATGGAGTTTGATAACAAACTTACGGATGAAAATTGAAGAAAAAATTATGGCAAACAATGAGCTAGGAGTTATAGTTTTTGTTTCATTAGTAGAACATTTTGAAATTTTGTATAGTATAAAAGTAACAATTAACAATATTAATGAACTATTTCCTTGGACAATTTTTATTCGCAATAAAGTTGAAGAGCAGAAAATTATAGTAGATGTGACAGCAATGAAATATAACCTAGATAGAGAAGAATAGATATAAACCCCCTCCTATTACTTGGTTTTGCAAAAATAGTGGGGGTAGGAGTATATATAAGACTAAGTAAGCAATGCATAGTTTGTTATTTGAAGTAAAAGAAGTAGTAAGGAAACATGTTGTCTAGAGATACTCCATTTATTAATTATTCTCAAGTTAAAGATGTTTTTGAAAGCACAAATGAAATACAGGAAGAAAACATAGAGGAAAATTATGACGAAACTGATAATGATTCTATGATGGAAGAGGAAGAAATGGTACAGATTGAACAAGAACTATTTGAAGAAATGATAAATGATAGTGATGAAGATATAATTAAGGAAGCTATTGAAATATTTATATTGGATTCATCATTGGAATCACCCATATCACCTTTACTGTCTTCTGAATCTGAATCTGAATTGGACTAAGGTACCCCCACTATTTTGAAGAAGTAGTGGAGGGAAAATATCCCCACCACAAGTTAAAAGTTGGTGGGGGAATGTTTATAAATGTGTTAAATATTTGTGCAGGAGATCAGTCTTAAAGAGACTAGTGACCGAAGATGTTTCGTAAAATACCTTTTGATCCTTCATACTACAATCTGTTTGATATACATCGTTTTCCAGATATTGAGGAGAAATTGTACAAGAAATTTTGTTCTCTACTGGATAAACCACAAAAACTACCACCTAATACTTTTACCTACAAGCTACCTATCATGGACAAGGACGATGTAAGCAAAATACCATTAGTTCAAGTCAAATTTTTGGAAGAAAAAATTCTTGTTTGTGTGAGGGAAGTATTTCACAATGATTATTCAAAAAAATTGGCTTTCAACTTTATTCAAGAACATGCGGGATCTGAAAGAGAACAGTATCCCGAACCATATTACAAATATCTTTTCGAGAATGGAGCGAGTGTAACGGTAGAAATAACCATTACATTAGTATAACTCTCCCTACCATTGACGTCTCCCCACCATTGGCATCTCCCCACTACTGACTTAAATTTGATGGATAAATGTGTTGACTATCTGTGTAGAAGCTCACTCTTCAAGAAATTGTTGATCAAAATGTTTCATCATGTACCGACTTCTTCCTTCAGGGAAAAACAAAGATTAAAACGACTAGAAAAAGAAAGACAAGACCGAGAAGATATGAAGATGGAATTCAATAGACTACAATTTCAAATACCAGGAATTGAACTTGGAGCACCAAGATTGAAAACTCTCCACTGGGCTGGAAGTTATATCAAATTTTTGAAAGTACAAGTTGAAGCAAGAGATCTAAAATTGAAAAGATTAGAAATGGAAAATCGAGAATTGAAGAAATTAATATCACACATGTCTGGTAATACAACTGTTCAAGAAGGTGAAGAAGAAGGAAAAGAAATTTTAGGAATCTAAATTATCAGCACCCCTTTTAGAGAATAGGGAATAGATCACTTTGTGGTAATGTAATAACATGCCGCTTAGTGATCTATTCCCAGTTCTCGCTTAATATCCGATGACCTTGACCTACATAAAAGTGGTGGGGGTAAGAGCATATAAAGAGATAGTTATGGATATAACTTTCAGTACAAGTCTAACACTATGGACAGCTTGTTAGTTTTGTGTTTACAACAAATTATCAATAATGGGTTTCTTTACCGTTATATAATAACATCAAATAAATGTGAAATACCTCAACCAATTCGTGAAATGGTCATGAAATTTAAGAAGGACAATAGTGGATTTGGTATTTATCTTGCTTTTATTTTTGAAGATGGAACAAAAATGTGTCATGATTGTGGAAAAGCATCTGTTTTAGACTTTGAACAATTTGAAGATGATGGAGGTAAATTAGTTCACCTTGTAAAAGGCCAAGTGATGAAATTTGAAACAGTCAAGAAAAAATGTAACATTTGTGCACAAAACTTGTTTGAATTTTTTAAGTATAGTGCATTAAAATCATGATATCCCTTCTACATATGAAGAAGGTGGGGAAGAAAAAGAGTGGGGATTATAAAGTGGTGGGAGAACTTGTATAAATGTAGGCTGTTTGAAGAGACTTTTAATATTGTTGCAGCATTTGTTGAAACAACATGCAGTTCGAAGTTTGCCATTTTAAAATTAAATATGAAGATTGGAGCTCTGTTGCAGGATTTGTCAAGTCTAAAGAAGATAATCAAAAGTTGCTAAATGTACATTGCTATATTCACAATGAAGAAAGTCATGACAAAATAATGGCATATTTAAACACACCTAATGTAACATCAGAAAGCTCTGCATTTATAAAATATTTAAAAGAAGAAGATTTGGATGTGACCCTAGAAGTTTGGTATCTAATTTAAATTATTGTGGTGGGGGAAATGTAGAAGTTATTGGTGGGGGAAATGAGATAAAACCAGCAAAATTGTAGAACAGAATTCACTCTATACAACGATGGAGCATCCTTCCACAACACCTGTATTGGCATCTGTGGATTGGCATCAAAATTATCAACCAAATACTTCAAGTTCAAATTGTTATGAAAATCATCAGCCTAGCACTTCAAATTCAAATTGGTATGAAAATCAGCTGCCTAGTACTTCAAGTTCAATTTGGTATGAAAATCAGCAACCGGCCACTTCAAGTATAAATTGTTATGGAAATCAGCAAACTATTACTTCAACACAAAATTTCTATGAAAATCAACAGCCGACAACATCAACTAATTTTTGTACATCAGTATTTAAAGTATCAAAACCCCATTTGGATTGTAATAAGTTAATATCAGCTCAATCAGGAAGAATCAGGAAAAACACATACATGAGAGAAAGGTGCAAGAAAGAAAGGATAGAATTTACAAAATTACAGTTAACAGTTCCCTCTATTAAAGTGGGATGTACTAGAATACAAACTTTGCAAGCAACCAATGCATATTTGTTGGAATTGTTAGAAAGAATTGAAAAGTTGGAGAAGAAGAATGAACATTGTAAAAAGTAAACACTCATTCCCCCCAAGAAAAAAAAAAAAAAAAAAAATAATAAAATAGTAAAATGAAAAAAAAGTAGATGTAGAATAGAGAGCGAGGAATAGATCACTTTGTGGTAATGGACTAACATGCCACTTAGTGCTCTATTCCTCGTTCTCGCGTTATATTGGATGACCTTGACCTACATTAGTAGGGTGGGGGAAATTGAAAATGGTGGGGGAAAGTGTATAAAGGAGAAGCCTACTGTAGAGGAATCACTCTGAAAGTAAACTTGTCAGAAGTATGGACTTAACCACAAGCAAAGAAGAAGATAGAAAACAAAGATTTCGAGAAATGGCTAAAGTAAGAGAGTCAAGAATAAGGTTGAGATTTTACAAACTACAGAGATTGATTCCTGGTGTTAAGTTAGGAGAAATAAGATCAAGAACGGTAGACATGGCGGCTGATTACATCAGTTACTTACAATCGGAATTAATGATAAAGGAAGCAAGAATAGAAGAGCTGGAGCACAAGATAAAACAACACATTGAAACATCGAACAATGAACCTATAAATTGTGTAATAAAAGAAGAAGATGTAAAAGACTTAAATTAAACAAAACAAAAAAATGAACTTGGACTTTGGTTATTGATTGGACACTTCTTAGAGAATGGGGAATAGATCACTTTGTAGTAATGAATCATCATGCTGCTTAGTGATCTATTCCCAGTTCTCGCTTAATCAAAAATGACCTTGACATACTTAGCAAAATATCATATAAGCCGGATCAAAAACAGTTATTCCTCATTTACTGGAAATGGCTCCTGTGGACAACACCGATTATCCAAGGAAATCTATGATTGAAATATTGTATAAAATTCAATTAGAGGATTTAAATATGGAAGAAGATGAAAATAATAGCGAAACTTCAGAAGTAGAAACTATAAATGATATGGATGTGGATGTAACAACATCAGAAGAAGAAAATGCCAATGATGTGGACAATGAAAATTTGGATATGGATGTAGTAATATCAGAGTCTTCGTCATCATTTGAATATGAAGAAATACATATTGAAACTCCAATTCATATAGAGAATACTAATGAAGAATCTGTTTGTAGAAGATTAATATTTTGTCCAAGACGTTTGTTTTCTTCTGAAAGTGAAGAAGAAGAAGAAGAAGATGAAATAGTAGTGGGGGAACTATTATAAAAGAAGGAAAGGGAGAGCTCATTTCATTTCTTGGCGAAATTTTGAAGAGTGAACACCACCAAACATGTATCATTGCGATAAATGTTTGGAATCGTTTAATGATGATATTCTGTTAGAAATACATAAGGAACTAATTCACAACAACATAGAAGAACAAGAAGAACAAGAAGAACAAAATGAAATAACAGCAAGACCTACAACAACTTTACCAAATTTACAAGTATCAGCTTTACCCGGAAAGGTAGTAATGCATCATAAGATTCAAAATGAAGATTTAAACTTAGAAGAATTTATTAGAGAAGCAAAACCAATCATCAGTAGAACTTTAAAAGAAGAATTAAAAAGATTGAATTTTCTCAAATTTGGATTACTACTAGAAGCTATGTTTATAAATGTACAAGAAGAATTATCACCAAGAGGATTTATAACTAAAAATCAAACTATCATAGGAAGTTCAGACATTGATTCAATAGTTGAAAAATGTATAGAAGAAATATTAACTAAAATTCAGGAACATGAAGGACGAGGATCAGGGTGGAGTCTTATAAGTATTGAAGGATTAAATATAAGAGTTCATAAACATGGATATGGACTAATGGGATCTAGTTATATTCGTTTACCAAAAATAATTGAGGATACAAGATCATGTGTTAATGTGAAAAATCAAGATAACGAATGTTTTAGATATGCGATGACATGTAAATTTGTACCAAATCATTGTAATGAACCAAACCAGCACTATGAAAATCAAAGATATAGATATAACTTTCAAGGAATTAGTTATCCTGTATCACTAAAAGATATATCAAAATTTGAGAAGAAAAATCCCGGCACATCTATTAATGTTTTTGGATTAGATATTTCAAATAAAGTTTATCCTTTACGTATTGCTAAAGAAGAACTAGCAGATCATACAGATTTACTACTACTAACACAAGGAGATGTATCTCATTATGTGTATATAAAGAAATTTGACTCTCTTGTTAATAAACAACTTTCAAAAAATCGAAACAAAAAGCTGATCTGCAAAAGATGTTTTAATTTCCAACGAGAAGGAAGACAAGGAATGGAATGGTTACAAGAGCACAAAAGATTATGTAACAATAATTATGAAGCAAAAATTATTTTACCTTCAGAAAGCAGAGCATTTGTTACATTTCAAAAAGTTCATCATCAATATCGTATCCCTATAGTTGTATATGCTGATTTTGAATCAACACTAATTCCTATAGAAGATGAAAATTGTGAAGCTAGAAAAAGTGTCAAATATCAAATGCATAAACCAAATAGTTTTTGTTTAATGGTTAAATCAACATTATCAGAAGAACATTTAAACCAATATGGATTAACTTCAGAACCTCTAGTATATCGTGGTGAAAATGTGGAAACAATATTTCTTGACCATTTATATTTAATAGCTGAAAATGTACAAAGATTATATACAAATATCATACCAATGAAACCGATGGAGGAAGAAGAGGAAATTCAACATGAAAATGCAACTCATTGTTTCTTATGTAAAAATGAATTTACCATTGACAATTATAAAGTTAAAGATCATGACCACCTTACAGGTTATTACAGGGGTGCTGCTTGTAATAAATGTAATTTGAGCTATCGTTTACCACTATTTATTCCTGTGGTTCTGCATAACCTCAGTGGGTATGATGCTCATTTTATAATACCTGAATTAGGAAGAGACGATGGTTCGATAGATGTATTGGCTGAAACTTCAGAAAAATTTATAAGTTTCTCTAAAACAGTTGGAAATGTCAAATTAAGATTCTTAGACTCCTACCGATTTATGCCGTCGAGTTTGTCTAAACTTTCTGAAAATTTAAGGAAACAAGATTTTATTGAAACAAAGAAAATTGTAAGTAACGACAAACTGGATCTCGTACTTCGGAAAGGTGTTTTCCCATATGATTATATAGACAGTTTAGAAAAGTTTAATGAAACATCACTTCCGCCAAAAGAAGAATTTAAAAGTAAACTATACGACATGGACATATCTCAAGAGGATTATGATCATGCATGTAAAGTATGGAATGAATTAGGATTTACAACATTGGGAGAATATTCAGATTTTTATGTTAAATTAGATGTAACTTTATTATGTGATATAATGGAAGAATTTAGAAATACGTGTTTTGCAGCATATGGATTGGACCCTCTTCATTCATACACTTCACCTGGACTAGCATGGCAAGCCATGTTGAAAGAAACAAATTGTAAATTACAACTTCTTACTGATATAGATATGGTTTTAATGTTAGAATCAGGAGTTCGAGGGGGATTGACACAAAGTGTAACCAGACATGTTAAGGCTAATAATAAGTATCTGCCCGATTATGATGCATCAAAACCAACAACATTTCTAGGTTATTTCGATGCAAATAACTTATACGGATGGGCAATGTCAAATCCCCTTCCATATGATAATTTTAAATGGATAGATCCAGAATCAATTGGAAACATAATGGATATACCAAAGCATGGTGAAACTGGTTACATTTTTGACGTCGATTTTGAATATCCTGAACATCTTCATGATCATCATTACGATTTACCACTTCTTCCAAAGACTGAAATTTCCCCTACTGGAAGATGGCCAAAATTATTAATGACTTTAAACAATAAGTCTAGGTATGTTGGACATTATTGGATGATACAACAGGCTTTAGACTTGGGATTAAAAATTACAAAAATTAATCGAATACTACAATTCTCTCAATCTTGTTGGCTGAAACCGTACATCGACAACAACACAAGAAGAAGAGCTGCTGCTACATCAAGTTTTCAAAAAGATTTCTTCAAACTGATGAACAATGCAATATTTGGCAAGACTTTAGAAAACAAAAGGAAACATAAGAATATCAAATTAGTAACTGATCCAGTAAAATTACAGAAACTAGTGCAACAACCAAACTTTGGTTCATCCGTAATTATAAATGAAAATCTTGTCGTCATTTCTATGAACAAAAAATCAGTTCTATTGGATCGTCCTTTATATCTTGAAATGTCAATATTGGATATTTCTAAAACACACATGTACGAGTTTCATTATAAGAAGATGGTTAATTATTATGGAAGAGATAACATTGGTATTGCATATATGGATACGGATGCACTTATTTACTGGATTAAAACAAATGACATGTATAAGGATTTACGGACCTTTGTATATAAAGATGATTTTGATTTTTCCGATTATCCTAAGGACCATCCAAATTACGACTATGACAAAAACAAAAAAGTATTGGGAAAATTTAAAGATGAAACAAATGGTGTGCCGATGATGGAAATTGTAGCATTAATGTCTAAACTCTATTCATTTCAACTGTACATAAATGAAAGGAACGAATATCAAGTCACAAAAAAAGCTAAAGGAATAAAGACATCTTTCCTAAAGAAGAACGTACAGTTTCAACATTATAAAAGATGTTTGTTTGAAAATGTTGAAACAACTGCAACATTTAACACTATTAGAAGTTATAACCACCAACTTTTTAGTGTCAAACAAACAAAGTGGGCATTAAGCTACAAAGACGACAAGCGACATATTTTAGAAGATAAAATTAATACTCTACCATTTGGCCACTATTCCTTAAACCCTATCGACCAGTAAACCTATTCTTCGTCCTTTACCTTCTTCCTTTTTCCTTTCCGTAAAAAAGAGGGGACATGGCAAGCCCAATGCCATGTTCCCTCTTTTTTACACTAATATTAAATGACCTTGACCTATATTTCAACTATATATAAGAGAATAAACCATTGTATGGATCAGTATTTCTACAAACAGTGTGCAAGCAACACTTTAAGATGGAAAGTGTAAAGGATAAGATTGTAAATGAACTACATAAACCAGCAAGAAGAAGATTTCCAAGAAGAAGTACAATCATTAAAGGAATGAATGATCTTTACCAAGCTGATCTTATTGAAATGATACCACACAGTAAATTAAACAAAGGATTTAAATATATTTTAACAATTATAGACTGTTTTACTAAAATAGCTGATGCTTTACCCTTGAAGGACAAGACTGGTAAAAGTGTTACCAAAGCTATGGAGACAACAATACAAAGAAATAAATTTAAAATTAAACATTTACAAACGGATGATGGAAAAGAATATTTTAATAAAGATTTTGGAGCTTTGATGAAAAAATATAAAATAAATCATTATTCTACAAATTCTGAAGTTAAAGCTTCAATAATTGAAAGATTTAATAGAACATTAAAAGGAGCTATGTATAAACAATTTTCAAAACGAGGATCATATGTGTGGTATGACATATTACCACAACTTATAAAAGAGTATAACAACAAATATCATCGCACCATTGGAATGAAACCTATCCAAGTAAACAGTGCTAATGCTAAAATTGTATTACAACGCATCAAAAATAATACAACACCAAAAATAGAAAAGTTACAACCAAAAAAGTTTAAGGTTAATGATAAAGTTCGTATAAGCAAATACAAAGGTGTATTTAGTAAAAGATATCTGCCAAATTGGACTAATGAAGTATTTACAATTTATAAAGTGCAACCAACTATACCTGAAACTTACATTTTAAAGGATAATAAGGGTGAATTACTTCAAGGTGGATTCTATGGACATGAGTTGTTAAAATCAACAGTTGGTGATGTATATCTTGTTGAAAAGGTTTTACAAAGGAAAAAGGATATGGTTAAAGTTAGGTGGTTAGGATTTGATAAAAGTGAAGACTCTTGGATTCCTTCAAAAGACTTGGTATAGTTATTAAATAGCTCATTATGTGTTTAACCTTTAAACAAGATGGAGATTGTACAACAAAAAGATCGATTTAATATTAATAATATTGATGAATTGACAGTTGACAATAATAAGTTAAATCATGGTAAACATGGTGAATTACTACCAAATACTATAAGATGTTTAATAACTGGTCCTTCAAATTGTGGAAAAACTAATGTTGTCTTTAACCTTATAACTAATCCTAAAGGTTTACGCTTTAACAATATATATATTTTTTCAAAATCATTGCAACAACCAAAATATCAATTATTAGATAAAATACTTGCAAGTGTACCTGAAGTGAATTTCTACAAGTTTAATGCTAGTGAAACAATAATGCAACCAGGTGAAGCAAAACCATTTTCCATTTTTATATTTGACGATGTTTCTTGTGAAAATCATGATACTATAAGAAATTATTTTGCTATGGGAAGACATAATAATATTGATAGCATTTATATTGGTCAAACATACAGTAAAATTCCAAAACAACTTATAAGAGACAATGCAAATATGTTGATCATCTTTAAGCAAGATGAGACAAATTTAAAGCATATATATAATGATCATGTTAATGCGGATATGCCATTTGATAAATTTAAAGAAATGTGTGGTAAAGCATGGAATGAAAAATATGGATTTCTCGTTATTATGAAAGAAGAAGATATTAAAAATGGTAGATATCGTATAGGATTGGATAAATTTGTATTAATACGTTGAACTACCTATGCTACATCTAGTAACACGTTGAACTTCACAGTGTAAACATGGTGAATCAAGAAAAACTATTAAAAGAAATAAAATCACTCAGTGATTCTATTAGGATAAAGAATCGTGCATTAAGGATGGGTTTAAGTGAAAGAGAAGAATTTTTAGAGAATACATTTAAACCTATCACGGAACCTTTAAAACAGATATCAGAAACTATTGGTAAACCTCGTTATGAAGGAGATGTTTTACTACCAGTTTCTAAACAAGAAGTACAAGCATTAAAAAAAGAAGATGATGATGATGATTCATATACAAGTGCTAGTGAACAAGAAGAAACAAAAAATGAAGAAGAATCAATTGTTGAAAAGGAAGAACAGCCAATACCTGAAGCAGAACAATCTATTCCAAATTTAACTCAATTGAGTAGTGATATATTACAACATGGACCTCTTGGACGAAAATATATAATGAAAATGCTACATGACATGAAATCAAATCCAAATTTAAGTAAATCACATGTATATGGAGCAAGAATTGATGGAAATGAATTGAAAATTGGTAACTCTAAGCTTGAAGTAACTCAAGACGATTATATCATTATTGGTGACCATAGATATAAAGGAACAAAAGGATTATATGAATTAATTTTTAAAAATATACCAATAAAATATTCAGCAAAAGATTTAAATACTTTTAAAGAAATTTTACAAAATACTAACGCTCATAAAAGAAACTACTCAAAGGATGCAATGATTAATCGTTCACGTGCAACAAAATATAGTATTGTTATAAAAAAATTGTTTCCCCCACGAAAATTACCAACATTACGTACCACACCGGCTGTGAGACAACCTTTAAAAAGAAAATCTTTATCACTTATGGATTTATCACTTCTTGAACAACATGGTAAAAAGAGTAAAGGAGATACTTCAACATCTGGTAAAGGATTAATGAAAAATCTATACAATACAAATGTTATCTATTACAACGACATCAATAAATTAGTTGACAGAATGAGACTATTGCATGAAGCTATGGAAGCCGGTCATACTGGTTTAAATAATGAATGGGTGGCTCTAGTTGATGAACTTAAAAATCGTGGTATAATTGTATAATTGTCCGCAAATATAAAGAAGTTACAAGTATAAGATGTATCAGTTCTAACATGAGCGTCGACAAGTTCGGACGCTACTCCGCATTAGGAGTGCAAGTTGGAGAAGACAGAAAAAGAAGCGGATTACCGCAAACACCTGAAGGTGACTATAACATAAGTAATAAACGTTTAAAATTAGTTAAAGATCCAGAAGAAGATACTGATGGAGCAAATTTAAAGACAGTAAAAGAAGCTACTTCAACATCATTGAAATTACATAAGAATACTTATGATGTTGAATCACATAGATAAATTAATGTTGGTAAACCAACTGAAGGTTCTGATGCAATTACTAAAGAGTACTTATCATCTGAACTTTCAAATACTTTAAAATTGCAATGGGGTAACAACTTAAAAGATGGACAAACATATGATGCTGGAAATTATAGAATAACCAACGTGGGAAATCCCAAAAATGATAAAGATTCAGTTAATAAAGAATATTTACATTCTATAATACCGGAAAAAACTGAACATGGATATTCTTTTTATAAATTTATTATAAATGACATTGGATACCCAAAGGAAGACGGTGATGCTGTAAACCTAAAATACATCAAGGACAACTGTATTTTACAAGATGTTAATGAAATCGATTGTCATGGTAAAACATTGACAAATGTAAAGTTTGGTTCTCAACCAAAAGATGCTGTTACTATGGAACAATTATCTAAAGAATTAAAAAAGGAAACATCCAATTTTGTAAAACATGAAGATGCCGTGTTAAAGCGGGGAGATAAATTTATACATGGAAATGAAAAGTTTAATTTAATGCAAGGAAATAATGATGAATGGGATGCAGGACATAAAACAATAACAAATGGAAGATTTGGTATAAAAGATACAGATGTACCTCTAATGGTGCAAACATTAATTGCTACTGGTGGTACATTAGGTACATACAATGGTCGTAATAGAAGAATAAAAGATATTTATCCTGGTTATGAAGAAAATGATTGTGTTACAATGAAACAAACAATAACTTGGGATAAACACTTTGGGACCCAATATGATGCAAAGATGAAGAAAATAATTAATATTTTACCAGGTGAAGATTCAAATGATGCTGCTACTATTGGACAAGTCATAAAAACATCAAAAAGTGATTCAACAGCTTACACATGTAATGATAAACGTATTATGCAATTACATGATCCTCAACATCCAAAAGATGCTGTAAATTTAGATTGTTTAATAAGAATAGTGGGCAATTTACTTATTGATACCCATAATCATATAGCTAGTACAACGAGTCATGTGATAATTCAACCCGATGAACGGGAAGCTTGGATTAAAAATAGAATTATAAATCAATATATAATTAATTTGAATAACTAAGTGTTTAAATATAAAAAATTATACATAACTTATTCATTTATGTAATGTATCTTGTGGAGTAAACACACCAGTTTATATAAGACTACATAATGAAGGCCGTATCACTCAGTCATCATCAAGACAGCAACAAGAGAGGACGTGGTATAACTTCAACTGCGTTATCCCTGCTTAGACGGATACCTATTGGTGCTGTTGTAAATCGAGCAATAGACGCTTTACCATACGAATTACATATTCCTGGAGGTTATCAATATTGTGGACCTGGAACTAAGTTGGCAAAACGTTTAGCAAGAGGAGATCCTGGAATTAATAAATTAGATCAAGCTTGCAAACAACACGATATAGCATATTCAAAGTTTAAAGATTCAACAAATAGATCAATAGCAGATAAAATTCTAGCAGAAAAAGCTTGGCAAAGAGTAAAATCAAGTGACGCAAGTATTGCAGAAAAAGCAGCGGCTTGGGCAGTAACAACAGCCATGAAGACAAAAGCTAAGTTTGGTGGTGGAAGACGACGTCGCAAAGGAAGACCTGCAAAAAGAAGAGCTCCCAAAAAAGGTGGAAATATTAGAAAGAGACGTCGTAGAACTCGTAAAGCAAAAGTAAAAAAGGCTTCTGTTTGGTCAATGGTAAAAAACGGAGCAGGTTTATACCTAAGACCATACCGTGTGTACTAAATAAAAAAAATCAATTGATAATTCCAAATAAAGCCTTAACTAATCATCAGTTAAATGATTATGTAAAATGTTTGAAAATACCATTCTTTCGAGGAGTTTTTATGAAAGATGCATTACCAACTAAAATATGGAAAAATGAAACTGGAATAGTAAATTTGGATTCCACCTATGGTCCAGGCACTCATTGGGTATGCTATAAAAAGCTCGGACAAACCGTTTACTACTTTGACAGTTTTGGCAATCTACCACCGCCTAAAGAACTTCAACATTATTTTCAAAACTCCAAAAACATTTTTTACAATTACAAAAGAGAACAACCTAACAATACTGAAATATGTGGACATTTATGTTTGGAGTTTCTAGCGAAAAGTGTCAGTCACCTTTAAGATGTCATCGTATACAGTGTCACTGAGTGGAAATTCATCCACATTAAAAAGTACTCTATTCCCAGCATTGCGTTTATCCAAGGAAAGATTATGGGAAGCGGCATTACTTGATTTGACTACCTACAATTCAATTCCTAATGTTACAGAAGGAAAAAACAATTTACTACATTATTATGAAACTAAGGATGCTGCAGGAAAATACTCAGAATTGAAAATAATTACATTTCCTACTGGAGCTTATGAAATTGATGATATAAACCAATTATTGCAGAAAAAACTCGGAGAAGATAATATCACAATCAAAGGAAATAATAATACTTTAAAAGCAGAAATAACTTCAAAATATTATATAGATGTCGGAATGAAAAACTCTATTGGCAGTTTACTTGGATTTACAGATACAAAAAAGAAAATCTTAACTCCTGGAACTACTCATTCAGGTAATACAACTGTTACAATATTAAAAGTAAATAGTATTGATGTAACATGTAATATTATACATGGATCATATAGAGAAGGAGTAAATCAGCATATTTTACATACATTTTATCCAACAGTTGCTCCAGGTTTTAAAATTGTTGAGAAGCCACAAAACTTGATATACCTACCGTTAAACACCAGTTTCATTTCAGACATCGTACTGAACATATTGGATCAAGACGGTCATAGTGTTGACTTTAGAGGAGAAACAATTACTATACGAATACACATCAGAGCGGCGACATAAAAATCAACATGGGATTATCATTTAAACCACAACGGAAGAGTCGGGAGCTCAGTAGCTCCTCAACATTGGAAGAGTTAACATCAGACAACATTCGTTTTCTACAAAAGATTGGATTGAAACTTAACAACGATGGATATCCTGGATATATCTCAAGGACCGACATTCGACGAAACACTATGGGAGAAGGAATATCACACACACAACCCTTACACTTCATCAAAATTAAACAATAATGATGAAATAAGAATTCCCATTCAACAACAAGATATTTACACATTACCATGTGAAAGTTATTTGTACATCGAAGGAAGGGTATTCAAATTGGATGGAAAAACTGCTTCAACAGTTCCTTTTATAAATAACCCAATGGCATATCTTTTTGATGAAATAAGATATGAGATATCAGGGGTGACAGTTGATTCAACAAAAAAGGTTGGTATAACAACTACATTAAAAGGATTAACATCATTAACACCACATGAGAAGAATTCAATAGTCACTGCCGGATGGGTTGCTCCTGATAAAGACACTATAACACCTGCTTCCAACGGTCATTTTGATTTTCATGTACCTTTACGATTGCTTTTAGGATTTGCTGAAGATTACAAAAGGGTTATAATAAATGTTAAACAAGAATTAGTATTACTCAGATCTTCAACTAATAAGGACTTAATACTTGCAGACCCTGCAACTACGGAAGATAAACTGGAATGGCAACTACAATTGGATAAAGTTGTTTGGAGAGTACCTCATGTAAGATTGGCTGATGAACATAGAATCGTATTGTTAAGAAAGTTAAAATCTGACCGTGACATTGTAATGCCATTCCGAAGTTGGGAATTTCATGAATACCCTACATTACCTCAAACAGAACGACAAACATGGACCGTCAAAACATCAACTTACTTGGAACGTGCAAGGTACATAATACTCGGTTTTCAAACTAAGCGAAAAGATGTTATTACTGCAAATGCTGGTCAATTTGATCACTGTAAAATAAAGAATTGTAAAGTTTTCTTAAACTCTCAATTCTTTCCATATGACAATTTAAATGTCATGTTTAGCAAAAAACGTTTTTCCATTTTATATGATATGTATGCAAGATTTCAATCATCATATTATGGAAAGACTAATACACCACTATTATCACCTGATCAGTATTATTCCAAAGCTCCAATAATTGTAATCGATTGTTCAAAACAAAATGAATCAGTAAAATCATCAAGTGTGGATATAAAAATTGAAATGGAATTGAAGAACCAGTAGCGGATGGAACTTCGGCATACTGTCTAATTCTACATGATAAAATAGTTACTTACACACCACTGACCGGAATAGTGAAAAATGTACTTTAAAATATTAGTACAACTACTGCAAAATATTGAGGTTAGAATTATCTTTCTCAATTTTTAAGGTTAGAATTTTGTTTATAAAATACAAGTTGAAAATAAACAATTATGTAATTGTATAAATTTCAAGAATTTTACAAAAAATATAAAAGCAGGAAATTAACTAGTAGAAACTTCATTCTATCTTCAACCGTCGTATGGGAAACATCGTTCGCAAGATGAATTCTACTAATGGAGAAGAAAATACACCTCTAATGGATGAAAATAGTTCTGATATAGAAAAGCAAATTGAACAAGAAATGGATGAATTCCTCAAGTTTAACAAACATAAGAAGAAAGAAGAAGAAGGAGAAGATGAAAAAGAAGTAAAAAGAAAAAAGGTTGAAGTTAACATTACAACAAATATTTTAACAGAAGTATTTCTTCGAATTTTCTACCCTATTTCTTCATGCATGACAAAAAGTATATCTGTTGGAATTGTAAAATCATTGGATTATTCACCAATTGTTATGTTAAATCAAGGAAGTAAAATGGTTATCTTTACTGAAACTTCTTGGGATTCTCTAATGAAACATTTACATCTTTTGGAATGTTATTTAACTAACAACACATTTGGAAAAAGAACAAGATTAAGTTTATTAGAATCAAATATTGAAGTTGATATAATCAAACATCGTGGGGGCAAGTTGTTCGCTTCAAAGATTTAACTAGACATGATGTAAAATTACATTTCACTAAAGAAGAATTTTACACTTTAAGTTGTACTACCGGTCCTGTCACTAGATACTTAAAACAACTAGTATTTTCAAGTACAATAGTAGTGTGTTTTGGTTACTTCTGGACCGGAAGTCGTGCCATCTGCCCGAGCAGCTGCTCGAGCAGATGGCGTCAGATGCTGGGGTGCAGATGGCGAGAGCATATGCCCTGAATTTGAAGTAGAATTGGGCATGAATTAAGAGTTAATTTAAAACTGAAATTTAACAGTTATAACTGGGGCTTGGAAAGTATGTCAAGGTCATCCAGAGTAAGTTTTAAAAAAGCCTATCCAACTACCACCAGAAATAGTTGAAAGTTGAACTAGTTGGTGATAGTGGGATAGGTTGAAGTAACTTTTGAATTTTATTTGTGAACATACAATTAATGTGCAACAGCAGAGTTTAAACAAGTTGAACTTTTGTGATGAACTACAGAGTTGTAAATGCAAACACCAACGACGATGAGAAGGTAAACGCAGAGTCCCCAGATGATGTATTTGAAAAGCTTGAACAAATGTAACATTTCGAATTGGTTTTCCCGTTCCATTTCCAATCGTTTAATTTCCAATTTCAATTTATCCTCTTCCATTCTAGTTATGAAGGGAACTTCATCCATCATATCCATCATGATTGTGTTAGTGTTTGAAATTTTAAAACAAGTGATGTTGATAGTTCAGAAGTCGAAGACGGAATGAGAAGTGAAAGGGAGAAATGTTAGTTAAATAAAGAAGTGGTGGGGGGAAGGATGAATTACAAAGAAGTGGTGGGGGAAAGACGTTGCTCTTCATTATTACCATCAGTAGTGTCAGATGGTGCAGGAGTTAGATTTAGTAAACTGTCTTCGTCCAAACTTTCAACCTTATCACAAATAGGACAATCGTATGTTATTTCCAAATTCATTTTGATGGTTGTAAAATTATCTACAAGTTCTTGTAAAATATTAAAAATGTCTTGTAACTCTTCTTTAGAGTTTATTTCAAAACTAGAATTCATTCGGGCCAATGGAGAGTTGTTCATTATTGGAGAGTCGGTGATGGAATGAGGATCGGCGCATAGGGAGGGGGCTTATATAATGGTGACCTTGAGCAGGCGTCTAGGGAGGGGGGCTGTCTAGGGAGGGGGCTTTTATATGGGGAACCTTGAGCTTATGATTGAATAAAATGTTTAGTTCTTCTTCTTCGTCTTTTAATTCAATTATTTGAACCGAAGTAGTTGTTTCATCCTCTTCACTTGATGAAGAAAACAATTCACCAGGATTTAAATATTGAACTACAATTCTGAACCATCTTATAGGATATTCGTCAATGATAGAAAGTAAGTTTTGAAACAATTCTTCCATCTCCTCCCTGTCAGTTATTATATGTTCAAACTTGATAAATTTGTTTTCCATGTTGTTAGTTAGAGTGTTGGAAGTGGAATGATTTAATATTATATAAAAATTAGAACTAGTGGTGGGGGAAATCTCAAGGTCATCCAAATGAAGTTTTAAAAAAGAGTGTAAAACTGAAATTACACATTTGATGGTTCTACAGGATCGGAATACCAATCTGACCTGTATTTACATCTTTTTATCATATGTGTACAAAAATCATCTTGATGAGAATTGGTGCGTTGACAATGAGCAAGATCGAGAGGGTGAAATTTGAAACATCTTTGAGGACAACATGTATGAAAATATCTTGATTTGTAAAGTTTCAAAGTTCGCAATTCCGGTGGCGGTAGTTGTTTTGTTTTGCATTTGCAGTAACAAGATCCGAAGAATTCGCATTTAGTACAAGCTAACCCATCCACCATCATTGGCCCTAAATCTGTACATTGTTGTTCACAACAGTAACGAGGTTTGTACTTGTATTTTTGCTCTTCCATGTTGACGCTGCGGAGTCTAGTGAAAGAATAAGAGTGTATAGTGTTAAATAGCGAGTTTTATGTACTGTGAAAAGTGGTGGGGGTAATTTCAAGGTCATCCAAATGGAGTTTTAAAAAATTATACCTTACAAGTGTAAGGATTATTAAAATTTAGGAAGTTTGTTTCTCTTTGTTTTCTTCAGACTTTTTATCTTTCTCAGCTTTAGCCATAGCAACTAGTTCTTCTATTGATAGTGGATGTACTTCAGGAAATTTTAAAATTAATTTAGCTTGGTATCCTTCTTTAGCTAATACATCTATATCTTTAGTCATTTGTTCAACAGTGTTGTAATCTTTTCCATAGATTTTTCCATCAAGTTGAATCATCATTCTGTACAACATTTTCTTAAATAGGTCTTGTCGTGGTGAGAGCTAAGAAGCGAATGATTATTTATACAAGTATCACATCCTTTTTATTAACTCACATTGATCACGTGATTCTTTAGTTGTAGCTTTGTCTGTCAAAAGTTATTCAACATTGGTAATACTTTTGGAACTTGATGTTATGTTGACCAGTTGGCGATGAAGAAGTTGTAGGTTGTGTAGAAATAAATATTTCATCATCGCAATATTTTGTTTTAGTGAACATCCTTGTATTAGTAGCACTAACATCAACAGTTAAGTGATAACCACCGGTAAGTAAAACTCGCATTTCGTTGGTTAAATCTTCGAGTTGTTCAAAAGTTGTTATGGTGTTAGTATCGTAAGATGCACACTTGACCTTTAGGGACATGTTGCAGTTTTATATTCAGGGATTAAGAGCGAGATGTGTACGGTATGAAAGGTAGCAGTAGACTGATGAATTTTGCAAGTACATTTCCCCTTTTATAATTATACAGAATTGGGTCAAGGTCATCCCGTGGAATTTTTAAAAAAAGCAACATATTGTAATGTACAAAGACATTACAATATGTTGCTTTTTTTTATTTTTATTTTTTTTGTTTTATATCATATTTATTGAAAAAACAAATACAAAGAAATATTTACAATGTTATGTACAAATTAATCAGTAGTAGGTGTTACATGAATTGTAAGTTCAGTAGAGTTGTTTCCACTGGGTCCATGTGATACCAAATAGAGTGCGCCGGGTTGAATTATACGAAGATCTTCATTTTGAAGTAGTTGTACGAAGCGCTTTGGTAAGAAGATCTGAAATTTTGCTTCATCACCAATTGTATAAGGTGCCTCGCTCAAAGTGCAATTTATAGCATCACCTACTGAAGTTTCCATTTTCTTAATAGTATGAATGATGTAGTGTTTTTCTTCTTTTAGTTCAGAACATTTCTTCGTAGGTAGAATTGATGATTTAGAATGAGCGTTGAACTGATCAACTAAACTTTGAAGTAAGTTCTGTGATGCCATATTGATGTTGTTGTTAATCTTCTTGTTAATAAGAATGTCCGTCGGAGATGTTGTCTCTTCGGAGGTTTGAGTAATACTCATGCTGTGTCATGGTAGCGCTCTCACTTTTATAATCGACACTACCCCCACCAGTTTGTTGAAGGAAATTATTCAAGCGGTAGGCATTCTTTAAAGCGCACTGTGACCTTCGATGTTTAAAACTTTTTGATGAAATACAAAGTTCGTTGAAGTAGCATTGGAAATCTTTATCAATAATTGCATTAATCACTTCGTTGCTTGTAAATGATTGTATCCAATTTGCTTTTTCCAATCCTCTTGTGTAGATAATTTTAAAGTCTTTGCAATAATGATTCATAATGTGCGGCATCATGTTATAATTAATGAAACCTTCATCCCATCTTAAGTTATGAAAATGTTTGTTCAACCATTTGTTTGTAACTTTCGCTTTAGTTGTTAGTCTATTAAATGGTACTGGAGGTTTAAACAAATAATGATAAACTACTGATGTGTTCATGTCCAAGATTACTAATTCTTTAATAATAAAATTACCATCATTTCCTCGAAAAGCTTGAAATTCAATTATACCTCTTTTAACTTCCATTATATGTGGCGCATTAGAAAACGAAACCCGTTTATTCATGATGAAGTCTTACTAACAACTGACTTAAAAATTGAATGAGCCGATGTTTATAACAGACAAGATTGTTCTTCTTCTTTCACTTCTTGTGCCACTTCATCAATATTAAAATTGGTGTGATAGTTGTTTAATTGTCTCCACATTTCAACTTCTTGAGGTATCCTATTAAAGATTGAAGTATCCACGGGACCGTATAAAATTGGAACAAAAGGTTTTTTGTCCAATGTATCAATTAGATAGTCTTTAATTATTGCACTTGAAAATATTAGTTGTTTCAAATATCTGGTGACGGGACCGGTAGTACAACTTAAAGTGTAAAATTCTTCTTTAGTGAAATATAATTTAACATTATGTGTGGTTAAATCTCTGAAGCGAACAATTTGTCCTCCACGATGTTTTACTATATCAACTTCAATATTTGATTCCAATAAACTTAATCTTGTTCTTCTTCCAAATGTGTTGTTACTTAAATAGCACTCCAAAAGATGTAAATGTTTCATGAGAGATTCCCAAGTAGTTTCACTGAAAGTAACCATTTTGTTTCCATGATTTAAAATAACAATTGGTGAATAATCCATTGATTTTAAAATTCCAACTGATATACTTTTTGTCATGCATGAAGAAATTGGGTAGATAATCCGAAGAAATACTTCTGTTAAAATATTGGTTGTAATGTTAACTTCAACCTTCTTCCTTTTTACTTCTTTTTCAGCTTTTTCTTCTTCTCTCTTCTTATGTTTGTTGAATTTTAGGAACTCGTCCATTTCTCGTTCAACTTGTTTTTCTATATCTGAACTATTATCATCCATTAGAGGTGTATTTTCTTCTCCGTTAGTAGAATTCATCTTGCGAATGATGTTTCCCATACGACGGTTGAAGATAGAATGAAGTTTCTACTAATTATTTTCTCGCTTTTATATTTTTCGTAAAATCCTTGAAATTTATACAATTACATAATTGTTTGTTTTCAACTTGTCTTTCACAAATGAAATTCTAACCTCAAAAATTAAAGCAGATAATTCTAACCTCAAAAATTTGCAGTTGTTATACAATTCTTTTTAAAGTACATTCTTCACAATTCCGGTCAGCGGTGTGTAAGTAACTATTTTATCATGTAGAATTAGACAGTATGCCGAAGTTCCATCCGCTACTGGTTCTTCAAATTCCATTTCAATTTTTATATCCACACTTGATGATTTTACCGATTCATTTTGTTTTGAACAATCGATTACAATTATTGGAGCCTTGGAATAATACTGGTCAGGTGATAATAGTGGTGTATTAGTCTTTCCATAATATGATGATTGAAATCTTGCATACATATCGTATAAAATGGAAAAACGTTTTTTGCTGAACATGACATTCAAATTGTCATAGGGAAAGAATTGAGAGTTTAGGAAAACTTTACAATTCTTTATTTTACAGTGATCAAATTGACCAGCATTTGCAGTGATAACATCTTTTCGCTTAGTTTGAAAACCGAGTATTATGTACCTTGCTCGTTCCAAGTAAGTTGATGTCTTGACGGTCCATGTTTGTCTTTCTGTCTGAGGTAGTGTAGGGTATTCATGAAATTCCCAACTTCGGAATGGCATCACAATATCACGGTCAGATTTTAACTTTCTCAATAATAGGATTCTATGTTCATCGGCCAATCTTACATGAGGTACTCTCCAAACAACTTTATCCAACTGTAGTTGCCATTCCAGTTTATCTTCCGTAGTTGCAGGGTCTGCAAGTATTAAGTCCTTATTAGTTGAAGATCTGAGTAATACTAATTCTTGTTTGACATTTATTATTACCCGTTTGTAATCTTCAGCGAATCCCAAAAGCAATCGTAAAGGTACATGAAAATCAAAATGACCGTTGGAAGCTGGTGTTATAGTGTCTTTATCGGGGGCAACCCATCCGGCAGTGACTATTGAATTCTTCTCATGCGGTGTTAATGATGTTAATCCTTTCAATGTCGTTGTTAAACCAACCTTTTTTGTTGAATCAACCGTCACCCCTGATATTTCATATCTTATTTCATCAAAAAGATATGCCATCGGGTTATTTATAAAAGGAACTGTTGAAGCAGTTTTTCCATCCAATTTTAATACCTGTCCTTCGATGTACAAGTAACTTTCACACGGTAAAGTGTAAATATCTTGTTGTTGAATGGGGATCCTTATTTCATCGTTATTGTTTAATTTTGATGAAGTGTAAGGGTTGTGCGTGTGATATTCCTTCTCCCATAGTGTTTCGTCGAACGTTGGTCCTTGAGATATATCCAGGATATCCATCGCTGTTAAGTTTCAATCCAATCTTCTGTAGAAAACGAATGTTTTCCGATGTTAACTCTTCCAATGTCGAGGAGCTACTGAGCTCCCGACTCTTCCGTTGCGGTTTAAATGATAATCCCATGTTGACTTTTATGTTGCTGCTCTGATGTGTATCCGTATAGTAATTGTTTCTCCTCTAAAGTCAACACTATGACCGTCTTGATCCAATATGTTCAGTACGATGTCTGAAATGAAACTGGTGTTTAACGGTAGGTATATCAAGTTTTGTGGCTTCTCAACAATTTTAAAACCGGGAGCCACTGTTGGATAAAATGTATGTAAAATATGTTGATTAACTCCATCTCTATACGATCCGTGTATAATGTTGCACGTGACATCAATACTATTTACTTTCAATATTGTTACAGTTGAATCACCCGAATGAGTAGTTCCAGGAGTTAAGATTTTCTTTTTTGTATCTGTAAATCCAAGTAAACTGCCAATCGACTGTTCCAAGCTGACATCAATATAATATTTCGAAGTTATTTCTGCTTTTAAAGTATTATTGTTTCCTTTAACGGTGATATTGTCTTCTCCGAGTTGTTTCTGTAATAATTGGTTTATGTCATCAATTTCATATGCTCCAGTAGGAAATGTAATTATTTTCAATTCTGAGTATTTTCCTGCAGCATCCTTAGTTTCATAATAATGTAGTAAATTGTTTTTTCCTTCTGTAACATTAGGAATTGAATTGTAGGTAGTCAAATCAAGTAATGCCGCTTCCCATAATCTTTCCTTGGATAGACGCAATGCTGGGAACAGCGTACTTTTTAATGTGGATGAATTTCCACTCAGTGACACTGTATACGATGACATCTTAAAGCTGACTGACACTCTTCGCTAGAAACTCCAAACATAAATGCCCACATATTTCAGTATTGTTAGGTTGTTCTCTTTTGTAATTATAAAAAATGTTTTTGGAGTTTTGAAAATAATGTTGCAGTTCTTTTGGCGGTGGTAGATTGCCAAAACTGTCAAAGTAGTAAATGGTTTGTCCGAGTTTTTTATAGCATACCCAATGAGTGCCTGGACCATAGGTGGAATCCAAATTTACTATTCCAGTTTCATTTTTCCATATTTTAGTTGGTAATGCATCTTTCATAAAAACTCCTCGAAAGAATGGTATTTTCAAACATTTTACATAATTATTTAACTGATGATTTGTTAAGGCTTTATTTGGAATTATCAATTGATTCTTTTTATTTAGTACACACGGTATGGTCTTAGGTATAAACCTGCTCCGTTTTTTACCATTTGCCAAACAGAAGTCTTCTTTACACTTGCCTTATGAGTTCTACGACGTCCTTTTTTAATGTTTCCACCTCTTTTGGGAGCGCCTCTCTTTGCAGGTCTTCCTCTGCGACGTCTTCCACCACCTAACTTTGCTTTTGTCTTCATGGCTGTAGTTACTGCCCAAGCTGCTGCTTTTTCTGCAATATTTGCGTCACTTGATTTTACTCTTTGCCAAGCTTTCTCCGCTAGAATTTTATCTGCTATTGATCTATTTGTTGAATCTTTATACTTTGAATATGCTATATCGTGTTCTTTGCAAGCTTGATCTAATTTATTAATTCCAGGATCTCCTCTTGCTAAACGTTTTGCCAACTTAGTTCCAGGTCCACAATATTGATAACCTCCGGGCAGATGTAATTCGTATGGTAAAGCGTCTATCGTTCGATTTACAACAGCACCAACTGGAATCCGTCTGAGCAGGGATAATGCAGCTGATGTTATACCACGTCCTCTCTTGCCGCTGTCTTGACGATGACTGAGCGATACGGTCTTCATTATGTTGTCTTATATAACTGGTGTGTTTACTCTACGAGATACTTTACATAAATGAATAACTTGTGCAAAATCTTTTATATTTAAAGACTTAGTTATTCAAATTAATTATATACTGATTTATGATTCTATTTTTAATCCAAGCTTCTCGTTCATCGGGTTGAATCACCACATGATTCGTTGTACTAGCTATATGATTGTGGGTATCAATAAGTAAATTACCCACTATTCTTATTAAACAATCTAAAGTTACAGCATCTTTTGGATGTTGAGGATCTTGTAACTGCATAATACGTTTATCATTACACGTGTAAGCTGTTGAATCACTTTTTGATGTTTTTATGACTTGTCCAATAGTAGCAGCATCATTTGAATCTTCGCCTGGTAAAATATTAATTATTTTCTTCATCTTTGCATCATATTTGGTCCCAAAGTGTTTATCCCAAGTTATTGTTTGTTTCATTGTAACACAATCATTTGCTTCGTAACCAGGATAAATATCTTTTATTCTTCTATTACGACCATTGTATGTACCTAATGTACCACCAGTAGCAATTAATGTTTGCACCATTAGAGGTACATCTGTATCTTTTATACCAAATCTTCCATTTGTTATTGTTTTACGTCCTGCATCCCATTCATCATTATTTCCTTGCATTAAATTAAACTTTTCATTTCCATGTATAAATTTATCTCCCCGCTTTAACACGGCATCTTCATGTTTTACAAAATTGGATGTTTCCTTTTTTAATTCTTTAGATAATTGTTCTATAGTAACAGCATCTTTTGGTTGAGAACCGAACTTTACATTTGACAACACTTTCCCATGACAATCGATTTCATCATCATCTTGTAAAATACAGTTGTCCTTGATATATTTCAGGTTTACAGCATCGCCGTCTTCCTTTGGATATCCAATGTCATTTATAATAAATTTATAAAAAGAATATCCATGTTTAGTTTTTTCCGGTATTATAGAATGTAAATATTCTTTATTAACTGAATCTTTATCATTTTTGGGATTTCCCATGTTGGTTATTCTATAATTTCCAGCATCATATGTTTGTCCATCTTTTAAGTTGTTACCCCATTGCAATTTTAAAGTATTTGAAAGTTCAGATGATAAGTACTCTTTAGTAATTGCATCAGAACCTTCAGTTGGTTTACCAACATTAATTAATCTATGTGATTTAACATCGTAAGTATTCTTATGTAATTTTAATGATGTTGAAGTAGCTTCTTTTACTGTCTTCAAATTTGCTCCATCAGTATCTTCTTCTGGATCTTTAACTAGTTTTAAACGTTTATTACTTATGCTATAGTCACCTTCAGGTGTTTGCGGTAATCCACTTCTTTTTCTGTCTTCTCCAACTTGCACTCCTAAAGCGGAGTACCGTCCGAACTTGTCGACGCTCATGTTAGAACTGATACGTTTTATGCTTGCACCTCTTTTATATCCACGGACAATTATACGACTATACCGCGATTCCTAAGTTCATCAACTAGAGCCACCCATTCATTATTCAAACCTGTATGACCGGCTTCCATGGCTTCATGCAATAGTCTCATTCTATCAACCAATTTATTGATATCGTTGTAGTAAATCACATTCGTATTGTATAGATTTTTCATCAATCCTTTACCAGATGTTGAAGTATCTCCTTTACTCTTTTTACCATGTTGTTCAAGAAGTGATAAATCCATAAGTGATAAAGATTTTCTTTTCAGTGGTTGTCTCACCGCTGGTGCAGTACGTAATGTTGGCAATTTTCGTGGAGGAAACAACTTTTTTATAACGATGTTATATTTTGTTGCACGTGAACGATTAATCATTGCATCCTTTACATAGTTTCTTTTATGAGCGTTAGTATTTTGGAGAATCTCCTTAAAAACACTTAAATCTTTGGATGAATATCTTAGTGGTATGTTTTTAAAAATTAATTCATATAATCCTTTTGTTCCTTTATATCTATGCTCACCAATAATGATGTAATCGTCTTGTGTTATTTCAAGCTTTGAATCGCCAATCTTCAATTCATTCCCATCAATTCTTGCTCCGTATACGTGTGATCTACTCAAATTCGGGTTTGATTTCATATCATGTAGCATTTTCATTATATATTTTCTTCCAAGAGGTCCATGTTGTAATATATCGCTACTCAATTGAGTTAAATTTGGAATAGATTGTTCAGCTTCAGGTATTGGCTGTTCTTCTTCCTTTTCAACAATTGGTTCTTCTTCTTCTTTTGTTTCTTCTTGCTCACTAGCACTTGTATATGAATCATCATCTTCTTCTTTTTTTAATGCTTGTACTTCTTGTTTAGAAACTGGTAGTAAAACATCTCCTTCATAACGAGGTTTACCAATAGTTTCTGATATCTGTTTTAAAGGTTCCGTAATAGGTTTAAATGTAGTCTCTAGAAATTCTTCTCTTTCACTTAAACCCATCCTCAATGCACGATTCTTCATCCTAATAGAATCACTCAGTGATTTTATTTCTTTCAATAGTTTTTCTTGATTCACCATGTTTACACTGTGAAGTTCAACATGTAACTAGATGTAGCATCGGTAGTTCAACGCATAAATACAAATTTATCCAACCCTATACGATATCTACCATTTTTAATATCTTCTTCCTTCATAATAACGAGAAAGCTATATTTCTCATTCCATGCTTTGCCACACATCTCTTTAAATTTTTCAAATGGCATATCCGCATTTACATGATCATTATATATATGCTTTAAATTTGTTTCATCTTGCTTGAAGATAATCAACATATTTGCATTGTCTCTTATAAGTTGTTTTGGAATTTTACTGTATGTTTGACCAATATAAATGCTATCAATATTATGATGTCTTCCCATAGCAAAATAATTCCTTATTGTGTCATGATTTTCACAAGAAACATCGTCAAATATAAAAATAGAAAATGGTTTTGCTTCATTTGGTTGCATAATTGTTTCACTGGCATTAAACTTGTAAAAATTCACTTCAGGTACACTTGCAAGTACTTTATCCAATAATTGATATTTTGGTTGTTGCAATGATTTTGAAAAAATGTATATATTATTAAAACGCAATCCTTTAGGATTAGTTATAAGGTTAAAAACAACATTAGTTTTTCCACAATTTGAAGGACCAGTTATTAGACATCTTATCGTATTTGGTAGTAATTCACCATGTTTTCCATGATTTAACTTATCATTGTCAACTGTCAATTCATCAATGTTATTGATATTAAATCGATCTTTTTGTTGTACAATCTCCATCTTGTATAAAGGTTAAACACACAATGAGCTATTAAACAACTATACTAAGTCTTTTGAAGGAATCCAAGAGTCTTCACTTTTATCAAACCCTAACCACCGGACTTTAACCATATCCTTTTTCCTTTGTAAAATCTTCTCGACAAGATATACATCACCAACTGTTGATTTCAACAATTCGTGTCCGTAGAATCCACCTTGAAGTAATTCACCCTTGTTATCCTTTAATAAATAGGTTTCAGGTATAGTTGGTTGCACTTTATAAATTGTAAATACTTCATTAGTCCAATTTGGTAGATATCTTTTACTAAATACACCTTTGTATTTGCTTAAACGAACTTTATCGTTGACCTTGAACTTCTTTGGTTGCAATTTTTCCAATTTTGGTGTTGTATTATTTTTAATACGTTGTAATACAATTTTGGCATTAGCACTATTTACCTGGATAGGTTTCATTCCAATGGTACGATGATATTTGTTGTTATACTCTTTTATAAGTTGTGGTAATATGTCATACCATACATATGATCCTCTTTTTGAAAATTGTTTATACATCGCACTTTTTAATGTTCTATTGAATCTTTCAATTATTGAAGCTTTAACTTCAGAATTTGTAGAATAATGATTTATTTGATATTTCTTCATCAAAGCTCCAAAGTCTTTATTAAAATATTCTTTTCCATCATCGGTCTGTAGATGTTTAATTTTAAATTTATTTCTTTGTATTGTGGTTTCCATAGCTTTTGTAACACTTTTACCAGTCTTATCCTTCAATGGTAAAGCGTCAGCTATTTTAGTAAAACAGTCTATAATTGTTAAAATATATTTAAATCCTTTATTTAATTTACTGTGCGGTATCATTTCAATGAGATCAGCTTGATAAAGATCATTCATTCCTTTAATGATTGTACTTCTTCTTGGAAATCTTCTTCTTGCTGGTTTATGTAGTTCATTTACAATCTTGTCCTTCACACTTTCCATCTTCAGATGTTTCTTGTACACTGCTTGTAAAAATACTGACCTATAGAATAGTTAATTCTCATTTATATAGTTTGAATATAGGTCAAGGCCATTTCATATTAGTGTAAAAAAGAGGGAACATGGCATTGGGCTTGCCATGTCCCCTCTTCTTTACGGAAAGGAAAAAGGAAGAAGGTAGAGGACGAAGAATAGGTTTACTGGTCGATAGGGTTCAGGGAGTAGTGGCCGAATGGTAAAGTATTAATTTTATCTTCTAAAATATGGCGCTTGTCATCTTTGTAGCTTAATGCCCACTTTGTTTGTTTGACACTAAAAAGTTGATGATTATAACTTCTAATAGTGTTGAATGTTGCAGTTGTTTCAACATTTTCAAACAAACATCTTTTATAATGTTCAAACTGTACATTCTTCTTCAGGAAAGAAGTTTTTATTCCTTTGGCTTTTTTTGTGACTTGATGTTCATTCCTTTCATTTATGTACAGTTGAAATGAATACAGTTTGGACATTAATGCTACAATTTCCATCATCGGCACACCATTTGTTTCATCTTTAAATTTTCCCAATACTTTCTTGTTTTTGTCGTAGTCGTAATTTGGATGATCCTTAGGATAATCGGAAAAGTCGAAATCATCTTTATATATAAAGGTGCGTAGATCTTCATACATGTCATTTGTTTTAATCCAGTAAATGACTGCATCCGTATCCATATATGCAATACCAATGTTCTCTCTTCCATAATAGTTAACCATCTTCTTATAATGAAACTCATACATATGTGTTTTTGAAATATCCAAGATTGACATTCCAAGATACAAAGGACGATCCATTTCAACTGACTTCTTGTTCATGGAAATAACAACTAGATTTTCATTAATAATTACAGATGAACCAAAGTTTGGTTGTTGCACTAATTTCTGTAATTTTACTGGATCAGTTACCAATTTGATATCCTTATGTTTCCTTTTGTTTTCCAAAGTCTTGCCAAATATTGCGTTGTTCATTAATTTGAAAAAATCTTTTTGAAAACTTGATGTAGCGGCGGCTCTTCTTCTTGTGTTGTTGTCGATGTAAGGTTTTAACCAACAAGATTGAGAAAATTGTAGTACTCGATTAATTTTTGTAATTCTCAGTCCTAAGTCTAAAGCCTGTTGTATCATCCAGTAGTGTCCAACATATCGAGACTTGTCGGTTAAAGTCATCAATAATTTTGGCCATCTTCCAGTAGGGGAAATTTCAGTCTTCGGAAGAAGTGGTAAATCATAATGTTGATCATGAAGATGTTCAGGATATTCAAAATCCACATCAAAAATGTAACCAGTTTCACCATGCTTCGGTATATCCATTATGTTTCCAATCGATTCTGGATCTATCCATTTAAAATTATCATATGGAAGGGGATTTGACATTGCCCATCCGTATAAGTTATTTGCATCAAAATAACCCAGGAATGTTGTTGGTTTTGATGCATCATAATCGGGCAGATACTTGTTGTTCGCCTTAAAATGTCGTGTAACGCTTTGCGTCAATCCCCCTCGAACTCCTGACTCTAACATTAAAACCATATCTATATCAGTAAGAAGTTGTATTTTACAATTTGTTTCTTTCAACATGGCTTGCCATGCTAATCCAGGTGAAGTGTACGAATGAAGAGGGTCCAATCCATAAGCTGCAAAACACGTATTTCTAAATTCTTCCATTATATCACATAATAAAGTTACATCTTATTTAACATAAAAATCTGAATATTCTCCTAATGTTCTAAATCCTAATTCGTTCCATACTTTACATGCATGATCATAGTCCTCTTGAGATATGTCCATGTCGTAAAGTTTACTTTTAAATTCTTCTTTAGCCGGAAGTGATGTTTCATTAAATTTTTCTAAACTGTCTATGTAATCATATGGAAACACACCTTTCCGAAGTACCAAATCCAGTTTGTCGTTATTTACAATCTTCTTTGTTTCGATGAAATCTTGTTTCCTTAAATTTTCTGAAAGTTTGGACAAACTCGACGGCATAAATCTGTAGGAGTCTAAGAATCTTAATTTCATGTTTCCAACTTCTTTGGAAAAACTGATGAACTTCTCTGAAGTTTCAGCTAATACATCAATTTTACCATCGTCTCTTCCTAATTCGGGTATTATGAAATGAGCATCGTACCCACTGAGGTTATGCAGAACCACAGGAATAAATAGTGGTAAACGATAGCTCAAGTTGCATTTATTACAAGCAGCACCCCTGTAATAACCAGTGAGGTGATCGTGATCTTTAACTTTATAATTCTCAATAGTAAAATCATTTTTGCACAAGAAACATCGAGTTGCATTTTCATGTTGAATTTCTTCTTCTTCCTCCATCATTTTTATTGGTACAATATTTGTATATAATCTTTGTACATTTCCAGCTATTGAATATAAGTGATCAAGAAATATTTTTTCTACATTTTCACCACGATATACTAGAGGTTCTGAAGTTAATCCATATCTGTTTAAATGTTCTTCTGATAATGTCGATTTCACCATTAAACAAAAACTGTTTGGTTTGTGCATTTGATACTTGACACTTTTTCTAGCTTCACAATTTTCATCTTCAACAGGAACAAGTGTTGATTCAAAGTCCGCATACACAACGAAAGGGATACGGTATTGATAATGAACCTTTTCAAATTTAACGAATGCTCTGTTTTCCGCAGGTAAATTAATCTTTGCTTCATAATTATTGTTACATAGTCTTTTGTGCTCTTGTAACCATTCTCTTCCTTCTCTTCCTTCTCGTTGAAAATTAAAACATCTCTTGCAAATTATCTTTTTGTTTCGATTTTTTGAAAGTTGCTTGTTAACAAGACGATCAAATTGCTTTATGTACACATAGTGAGACACATCTCCTCGCGTTAGTAGTAGTAAATCCGTATGATCTGGTAGCTCTTCTTTTGCAATACGTAAAGGATACACTTTGTTTGAACTATCTAATGCAAAAACATTGATAGACGTACCGGGATTTTTCTTCTCAAATTTTGATATATCTTTCAGTGATACAGGATAAGTGATTCCTTGAAAATTGTATCTAAATCTTTGATTTTCATATTCTTGGTCAGGTCTATTCGCATTATGTGGTACAAATTTAGTTGTCATTGCACAACGAAAACATTCATTGTCTTCATTTTTAACATTAATACAAGATTTTGTATCTTCAATTCTTTTTGGCAGAGGAATGTAACTTGATCCCATTAGTCCATATCCATGTTTGTGAACTCTTATATCTAATACTTCAATACTTGTAAGACTCCATCCGGATCCTCTTCCTTCGTGTTCCTGAATTTTTGTTAATATTTCTTCTATACAGTTCTCTACTATTGAATCAATGTTTGAACTTCCCATAATGGTTCGGTTTTTTGTTATGAATCCTCTTGGTGATAATTCTTCTTGTACATTTATAAACATAGCTTCTAGTAGTAAACCAAATTTAAGAAAGTTCAATCTTTTTAATTCTTCTTTTAAAGTTTTACTTACAATTGGTTTTGCTTCTCTAATAAATTCTTCTAGCTTCAAGTTTTCATTTTGAATCTTATGATGCATTACTACTTTACCAGGTAATGCAAATACTTGTAGATTTGGTAAAGTAGTTGAAGATGTTGCTGTTATTTCATATTGTTCTTCTTGTTCTTCTTGTTCTTCTTGTTCTTCTTGTTGTTCTTGTTCTTCTTGTTGTTCTTGTTGTTCTTGTTTTTCTTCTGGGTTGTTGTGAATTAGTTCTTTATGACAGTCTAATAGAATTTCATCGTGAAACGATTCCGAACATTTATCGCAACGATACATGTTGAGATGTTTACTCTTCGAAATTTTGCCAAGAAATGAAATGGGCTCTCGCGTTCCTCCTTTTATAACGGTCCCCCCCACCACTATTTCATCTTCTTCACTATACAAGGAAATCAAACTTTTTAAATAAAAATATTAACCTTCTACAAACTAATTGTTCATTCGTGTTCTTTATTCCCATTGGAGTTTTAGTATATACTTCTTTATATTCAAGCTTTAACTAACTTTCCCCCACCCAACTAATTTTAGTTACTTTTAAAACCAAACACCTGCCCTCCAAACATCTATTAGGACAGATGTTATGGGACAGATGTTGAAAGAACAAATGTTAGGGTGGAAATGGCTAGAGCACAGGCACTTGGTTGAACTAAATTTGCACATAAATTAACTAGAGTTGAATTAAAAATTCGCATAAATTAAAAGTTAGTTCAAAACTAAAATTCGACAGTGTTAAGAAACTCTAACATTTGAACAAGAATAAACATTAGTTCAAAACTGAAATTCAACAGTGTTAACCAAATTCTAACAGTCAAACAAATAGGTCAAGGTAATCCAATTTAACGCGAGAACGAGGAATAGAGCACTAAGTGGCATGTTAGTCCATTACCACAAAGTGATCTATTCCTCACTCTCTATTCTACATCTACTTTTTTCAGTTTACTTATTTATATTAAAATGTTCAAATTTTACTATGTAGAATGTCCATTCTTTCTCTTCAACTCTTCGATTGTTTTTAGCAATTGTAACAAATATTCGTTAGTTTTCACCAAAGTCTTTAGTTTGCTACATCCAATTTCAATGGAAGGTATTATAAGTTGTAATTTTATAAGTTCAATCTTTTCTTTCTTGCGAATTTCTTTCTTTATTATATTATTCCTTATTTTTGCTGAAGATTTAAACTCCATGTTGTTTCTGCTAAAGCCACAATAATAATAAAAGTCTCTTGAAACAACCTGCATTTATACACATTCCCCCACCACTTTATAATCCCCACTCCGTTC
The DNA here is from genome assembly GCA_030545055.2 of Neoaliturus tenellus. Taxonomy (NCBI): domain Eukaryota; kingdom Metazoa; phylum Arthropoda; class Insecta; order Hemiptera; family Cicadellidae; genus Neoaliturus; species Neoaliturus tenellus. The sequence goes on along the minus strand of CM061537.1, from coordinate 10,169,957 downwards.
CCCTTCTTCTTTATATGTGGAAGGAAGTATTATAATTAGATTCCTAATATTTCTTTTCCTTCTTCACTACGTGGGGGAAGGGTAATTTGTTATTACACTAGTTGTGCAAGAAAATAGCCGCCAGTGTCCACACCTTGTTCGTAGCACTCCATCATAGATTGTGCCCACTGCAACATGCGGTCTCTGTCATTTGGTGTGACAAGGAAAGAATGACTATCACCATACAATATAAAAGAGTCAATTCGTACATAACATCCTGAGTCCAACCATTTATTAGCTTCAGCCATAAACTTTTCTATTGTATCAAATGGAAATTGTGGATCAATTGCTATGACTTTACGTTCTTCACTAAGTTCAACAGTATAATCATCATCGTCCTCATCATCTTCACTTTCACTGTCGTTACTTAAAGTATCTTCAGATTGTTCAAAAACATCAGAAATTTCAGAAAAATTAAAATTTTCATTCAGATGAGGAGGCATTTTAAAGCAAGAAATATTATAAACAGCAGAGACGAAACGACAAGAGCGGCGTGTAGAAGAAAAATGAAGGGGTGACCAACGCTCGCTCCGCTTTTATAATAGTATGCAAATGAGGGGTAGGTGCTGACCATGACCAGTCATCGACCCAAAGGAGTGGGGGAAGTACTTTTCTTACTACTTGGATGGAAGTAGGTTAGTAGGTCACGAGACTTAGAGTGTTAAAAAATAATGGGGGAGAAACACAACGCTATAACGCGTTGTGTTTCTCCCCCAGTATTTTTTTAAGCAATAATTTGGAAAAAGCTATGTGAATTTACTTGCTACCTTGTAATACCATCCAGTTTGTGTCTGAGGAGATAGTCTTTAGAGTCTAACTCATAAACGGATTTCTCTTTGCGCAAGGATTCAATCACTTTAATATTATATCTTACGCCGTTACAAGTTGCCAAAATGTGTTCGTTGTCAATAACACTTTCAAAAAAATAGACACAACCTCTCTTAAGCCTATTTCCTTTCACACCAATAATTTTGGATTGGTATTCAACAGTGGGGGTTTCTGTCACTTGTGGTTCAGAAATGTGTTTTACGACATGTACACGGCAAAAACTTTCGTTTTTTACACATTTCCTCCCACAAGGTGATCCTTTCTTAATTCCCCTAGTAAGCATTTCAGGGCAAGTAGTGGGACGGCTAAATGCCCTACGACGCTCTTCTTGTAATAATTGAAATTGCTCTGAAGGAGCGGGTTTAGGAGTAGGTTTAGGAGTAAGTTTAGGAGCTGGTTTAGAAGCTGGTTTAGGAGCTGATTTAGGAGATGATTTAGTAGCAGGTTGAGAGGAATCAGTTTTGTGATAGGTATGATCTTCAGGTGTACTAAGTGGTGGGGTAGGAGGCAATGGTGATAGTGGGATAATGGGTGTGCTAAGACGATGAACAATGGTTTCAACGGAAGGGGTATTAGGATGGTGGTGAACTGGCTTCTGCGGTGGCGGCATAGTAGTTGATGGTGGTGCGGAGTCCTTTGAAGGCAAAGGCGGTGAAAAAATACTACGAAGTCTAGAAGTGTTAGTTGGCGGAAAAATAGCTCCAGAAGTTGAAGGTTGAGATGCAAGTCGATTCTTGTAGCAATCAGGAAGGTTTTTGAGGCGAAGAGTTTTCTTAGGTGCAGGAACAGCCGTAGTAGAAATAGAAGTCGAAGTAGAAGTTAAAGTAGAAGTTGTAGTTGGCAGAGATAACATGGTTGCGGCTCCAAGTTCGCAGCGTAACGTCTGGAATCAGAATGAAATGTTAGCCGCAGTCGGTGCGTCTTTTATAACAATATGCAAATGAGAGGGGTAGCAGCTGGCCGAGACTGATTATTGACCTGGGAGGTGGGGGAAAAGGGGAAAGAGAAGGTATTTATTTAAAATAATTCGCATAACTTTTGACTAAAATAAGATAACCAAATTCTTCTTTTACCAAAATGTTTGTCTTACATAGACCTTTTCAATGATGTATCGCTTGTCCAAATCCGTCAATCCGTTATCAAGTTATAGCCATTTTAATTTTTCAGGTCATGACCGGTCGTTCACCCGTAGTGGGGGAAGGAGTGGGGGTAGGAGTGGGGGAAGGAGAGGGGGGGGGGGAATCGTCTCCATTTTTTCGGGGGGGGAGGTGGGGGGGGAGGTGAGGGGGGGGGGGGAGGGGGGGGGGAATCGTCTCCATTTTTTCGGGGGGGGGGGGTCATTGACCCTTCCGAAAGTGGGTCAAGGTCATTCAAGATTTATAATGATCCAAGGTGATGGGAACAGTAATACTGTTCCCACCACCCTGTTTGCCTAGCGATTCCCACTCCCAACCCACTAGTTACGTTCTGCAAGGGAGGTCCCTGGGCCGTCCGCATCAAAGCGTAACGTCCCGTCCGCATCAAAGCGTAACCATTAATTTCAGGGAAACTGGAACAGCAGGGAGGCCCTGGTCCGTCCGCATCAAAGCGTAACGTCCCGTCCGCATCAAAGCGTAACCATTAATTTCAGGGAAACTGGAACAGCTAATGCAGAAACGCAACTCTAACACCCACCCAAACTAATCCCACCCATCATATTCCTAAACAAAATGCAAAAAACCTAGTCCGCAATTTGCGGATGTCCCACCCCTTCTAAGTGAAGTTCAACTGAACTTCTGAATTTACAGTTAATCTACCCCCTAACATCTAGCTGAAAGGCAAAACAACAACATAAATTATTAATATCAACACTTAAAACTAACAACACATCATTATTAAAAACCAAATAATTCAACACAACCAAATACCATCATTATTCTTAAAATTAATACACCTTAATGCTAAACACCTCTTAAAATTAATACACCTTAATGCTAAACCCAACTTATAACTAACATCGCAATGCGCAAATTATTTCTTAAATTAAATACAACTTAAAACTAAACACACACACACACACACACACACACATACCACATTGCATTAAAAAACGCAACGTAGTAGAAGAAGTTCAAATATATATAGGCCTACTATATATTTGAAACCTCTTGCTGAGTCGCCAACAACCTTTCGCTATGAAAGTTTGTTGACGACTGACGCTAAGATCAGGCTCGTATTGCTCCTCGGATTCTCGAGTAGTGGGGGAAGTTGTTTCACTCCAGTACAGTGTTCAATCCAGTCCAGTTCGCACCAGTATAAAAGGAAGGCAAAGGAGTGGGGAGCGGCGCATGCGCAACAACACAAATCCAAGGTTTGAGGTTAGAATTATCCATGTGCAGTAGCGCTAAAGTGAGTAATACAGGACTAGGCGCATGCGCATAGCATAGACTCATTCCGATCCGGACAACTTGTTGCATGCGCAGCAGGTTTGAGGTTAGAATTATCCATGGCAGCTGCCATATTTAGTCTGGTTTCACCACATAAAGTCAACAACCGGTGGTGACCGGCCATTGACCTGGAGGAGTGGGGGAAGGAGTGGGGGAAGGAGTGGGGGAAGGGGGGGGGGCTCCATTTTTTCGGGGGGGGGAGGGGGGGGGGGGAGGGGGGGGGGAGGTCATTGACCTTTCCGGTCGGTCATTGACCCCAAGGAGTAGGGATAGACACAGAACCCTACTTCTCTTACTACTCAGGTGAAAGTCGGTCAACCAGTCATTTGCTTGCCATCTGCCGCCATCTGGCTGGAGTTATTGCCTCTATAAAGGTGGGTAGTTTATCGCGCTACAAACATTCATTGCCTCGCATCCGCTCGGTCATCATCTCTCGTTAGTTTTATGTTATGACTACTTCACTTACTAGGTTTGAGGTTAGAATTATCCATGGAATAGCCTTCGTAAATTCTAACCTATAAAATTACTACTCTGGCTTTCTGTTTCAATTTCTTTTACACTTCATTTTATATCTCAGTCTTATTTTAACTTCTGAACTTAACACATCGGTTATGATGACTGCACAATGTTTAAAATTAAAGCTTTTGCGAACACAACACATATTACGAAGTACTTCTAAACCTTCAATTTCAAAGTGTAAAACTAATTTAAATAGAGTTAGAAAGAAGTACAGTTTTAACCCATTATACTCAAAGACTTCGCAGGTTAATGTTGATGATAATGTTATTTACAACATTTTGCATTCTATGTTACAATTCAACAACTTTGAACTTGTTACACCTATCGACTGTGTTCAACAAGTTTTTTTATTTTACCCCTACTATTCCTCATATAAGCGCTGTCACCACAATTCCTACTTCATGCTCCTCTATTCTCTTCAGCTGAGCTAAGATTTGAGGTTAGAATTATCCATGGCGGCCGCCATGTCTAGTTCAGTTTTACCACATAGTGTCGGCAACCGGTTATTGGTCTAAAAGAGTGGGGGAAGGAGTGGTGGGGGGAGGTTGCCGTTTTATAAGCCCTCTCCCTAGGCGGCATTTCTCATTCGATCGCCAACTTTCATACGATAAACACCTCTCCCATGGCACGAATCAATTATCCCGCTATCACCAACTACTTCAACTTAAAACTATTTCTAGTGATAGTTGGATAGAATTTTTAAAACTTACTCTGGATGACCTTGACATATTTTCCAGATCCCAATTATAAGTTTGAATTTCAATTTTCAACTAACTCTTAATTTTTGTTCAACTGTTAGAGTTTCGTTAACACCGACGAATTTCAATTTTGAACTAACTTTTAATTTTATGCGCAAATTCACTTCACCCTAACGCCAACACTATCGCCATCTCCACCCCGACCTATATGGCATAAAATATAACTACAGCATCTCATATATACACTCTAACCCCCACCGGAAGCTATGTGACATAGCAGCTGGCGCCAGCTGCTCGAGCAGCTGCTCGGGCAGATGGCACGACTTCCGGTCCAGAAGTAACCAAAACACACTACTTACAATAATTAAAGATTATCTAATCGATACATTGGACAGACAACCATTCATTCCAATTTTATATGGTCCTTTGGATACTTCAATTTTTAATCGAATACCTCAAGAAGTGGATATGTGGAGACAATTAAACAACTATCACACCAACTTTAATATCGACGAAGAAGCGCAAGAAATAAAAGAAGAACAATCGTGTTTGTAATAACAGTCAGTTGTGGATTAGACTTCATCATGAACAAACGGGTTTCGTTTTCTACTGCATCACAGTTAATGGAAGTTAAAAGAGGTGTAATTGAATTTCAAGCTTTTCGAGGGAATGATGGAAATTTCATTATTAAAGAATTAGTAATTTTGGATATGAACACATCTGTAATTTATCATTACTTGTTCAAACCTCCATTTCCATTCAATAAACTAACAACTAAAGCGAAAGTTACAAACAAATGGTTAAACAAACATTTTCATAACTTAAAATGGGATGAAGGTTTTATTCATTATAACATGATGCCGCATATTATGAATCATTATTGTAAAGAGTTTAAAACTATCTACACAAGAGGATTGGAAAAAGCAAATTGGATACAATCATTTACAAGCAATGAAGTGATAAATGCAATAATAGATAGAGATTTCCAATGCTACTTTAATGAACTTTGTATTTCATCAAAAAGTTTTAAACATCGAAGGTCACAGTGTGCTTTGAAGAATGCCTACCGCTTGAATAATTTCCTTCAACAAAGTGGTGGGGGTAGCATCAGTGGTGGGGGTAGTGTCAGTGGTGGGGGTAGTCTCGATAATAAAAGTGAGAGCGCTACCATGACACAGCATGAGTATTACTCGAACCTCCGAAGAGACAACATCTCCAACGGATATTCTTATTAACAAGAAGATTAGCATCAGCAAAAACATTAAGATGGCATCAAACAACTTACTTCAAAATTTAGTTGAACAATTCAACGCTCATTCAAAATCAACAATCCTACCTACAAAGAAATGTTCCGAGCTGAAAGAAGAAAAACACTACATCATTCATACAATAAAGAAGATGGAAACTTCAGTAGGTGATGCTATAAATTGCACATTAAGCGAGGCACCTTATACAATTGGTGATGAAGCAAAATTTCAAATCTTCCTACCAAAGCGCTTCGTACAACTACTACAAAATGAAGATCTTCGTATAATTCAACCCGGCGCACTCTATTTGGTATCACATGGACCAAGTGGAAACAACTCTACTGAACTTACAATTCATGTAACACCTACTACTGATTAGTTTGTACATAAGATTGTAAATATTTCTTTGTATTTGTTTCTCAATAAATATGATATAAACCTAAAAAAAAATAAAAAAAAATTAAAAAAGCAACATATTGTAATGTGTTTGTACATTACAATATGTTGCTTTTTTTAAAAATTCCATGGGATGACCTTGACCCAATTTTGTGTGATAATAAAAGTGAAAATCAACTTGTTAAATTCATCAGTCTACGACTACCTTTCGTACCGTACACATCTCACTCTCTATCACTAAATACAAAACTTCAACATGTCCCTAAAGGTTAAGTGTGCATCTTATGATACCAACACCATAACTACTTTTGAACAACTTGAAGATTTAACTAACGAAATGCGAGTTTTACTTACCGGTGGTTATCACTTAACTGTTGATGTTAGTGCTACTAATACAAGGATGTTCACTAAAACAAAATATTGCGATGATGAAATATTTTTTTCTACACAACCTACAACTTCTTCATCGCCAGCTGGTCAACATAACGTCAAGTTCCAGAAGTATTACCAATGTTGAATAACTTTTAATAAATAAAATTACAACTAAGGAATCACGTGATCAATATCAAGTTCATAAAAAGGATGTAACAGTTTGATAAATAATCATTCGCTTCTCAGCTCTCGCCACAACAAGATCTATTCTACAAAATGTTATACAGAATGATGATTGAACTTGATGGGAAAATCTATGGAAAGGATTATAACACTGTTGAACAAATGACTCAAGATTTAGATGTATTAACTAAAGAAGGATATCAAGCTAAATTAATTTTAAAATTTCCTGAAGTACATCCACTATCAACAGAAGAACTTATTGCTATGGCTAAGGCGGAGAGAGAAAAAAAGTCTGAAGAAAACAAACAGAAACAAACTTCCTAAATTTCAATAATCCTTACACTTGTAAGGTATAATTTTTAAAACTCCATTTGAATGACCTTGAAATTACCCCTACCACTTTTCATAGTACATAAAACTCGCTATTCATCACTATACAATCTTATTCTTTCACTAGACTCCGCAGCGTCAACATGGAAGAGCAAAAATACAAGTACAAACCTCGTTACTGTTGTGAACAACAGTGTACAGATTTAGGACCAATGATGGTGGATGGGTTAGCTTGTACTAAATGTGAATTCTTCGGATCTTGTTATTGCAAATGTAAAACAAAACAACTACCGCCACCGGAATTGCGAACTTTCAAATTTTACAAATCAAGATATTTTCATACATGTTGTCCTCAAAGATGTTTCAAATTTCACCTTCTAGATCTTGCTCATTGTCAACGCACCAAGTCTCATCAAGATGATTTTTGTACACATATGATAAAAAGATGTAAATACAGATCAGATTGGTATTCCGATCCTGTAGAACCATCAAATGTATAATTTCAGTTTTACACTCTTTTTTAAAACTTCAATTGGATGACCTTGAGATTTCCCCCACCATTAGTTCTAATTTTTATATAATATTAAATCATTCTACTTCCAACACTCTAACTAACAACATGGAAGGAAAATTTATCAAGTTTGAACATATAATAACTGACAGGGAGGAGATGGAAGAATTGTTTCAAAACTTACTTTCTGTCATTGACGAATATCCTATAAGATGGTTCAGAATTGTAGTTCAATATTTAAATCCTGGAGAATTGTTTTCTTCATCAAGTGAAGAGGATGAAACAACTACTTCGGTTCAAATAATTGAATTAAAAGACGAAGAAGAAGAACTAAACGTTTTATTCAATCATAAGCTCAAGGTCCCCAATATAGAAGCCCCCTCCCTAAAAAGCCCCCCTCCCTAAACACCTGCTCAAGGTCGCCATTATATAAGCCCCCTTCCCTAGGCGCTAATCCTCATTCGATTGCCAACTCTCTAACGATGAACACTTCTCCATTGGCACGAATGAATGCTAGTTTTGAAATAAACTCAAAAGATGATTTACAAGAAATATTTAATGCTTTAAATGAAATTATAGATAAATTTAACGCTATTACAATGAATTTGGAAATAACTTACGCTTGTCGTATTTGTAATAAGGTTGAAAGTTCTGATGAAGACAGTTTACTAAATACTACTCCTCTTACCCCTCTACAGTCGGACACAACTTCTGAGGCAAATGATGAGCAGCATCTTTCCCCCACCGCTTCTATGTAACAACGCTCTTTCCCCCCACCACAAGTGTTTTCCTCGCGCTGCTGCTCTAATGGCTACACAACACACCATCCAATGCTGCCGCTGCATTGCTTCGCAAACAGTTTAGTGGAGGACGTTAATCTATATCTGAAGTGTTTGTTGAAGAAAAATAGCATTATTTTTTATAAATTAGTACTGAGTTAAGTAAAGCTACTCCGTATTTAAGTAATAAATTGATCAGAATGCACATATTACTAAAAACACATACATACAACAAAAAATGTCTATCAATAGCAACAAAATTGAAACACTACAAAGCAGTCATACTTCCACAAATAATATATGCAAGTGAAACTATATTTAAAACAACCAACACTCTAGTAATAAAATACTGAAAATAGAAAGAAGAATCATCAGAACATGTATAAACAAAAAATATCAAAAAGATGGAGTTTGGAGACTGGCCTCAAATAAAACTGTATATAAGGAAATAGAGCCATTGACAAGTATAATTAAAAAGAAAAGAATTTCATTCATTGGACATCTTTTGAGGAAACCGGAAAATAGGATAAGTAAGAAAATAATTGAAAAGTTGTGGAATAGCAAGAGTGACTTTAGGTGGATTACAGAGATTAAGGAGGACATGAGAAGATTGCAAATATCATTAGAAGATTTGGAAAATAAGTCAGAGGCGCTCGCAGTACTCAAAGACAAAAATATCATCCTGCCAATAGGAGCAAACAATCAGAGACAAGGAAGAGTGGTTTCGGAAGAAGAAAGAAAACAACGGTCGGAAAGAATGAAGAAGTATTGGGCGGACAAGAAGAAGAGACAGAATTTAAGAAGAACCTGACCATTATATTGACTTAAGTGGTCCAATGTTGGCCATAAAATAAAATAATAATAAAGCTACTCCACCTTATAATTTCACATAACCTTCAAATTTAAGAATGGTTTTATTTTATATGAAAAAATGATATAGAAAACAGTTATTATTCTATGGTCAAAATACTGCTATAAAAGAACTTTTGGGAATTCCAAGATATCTTAAAGGCTATTATAGAGTTTGAATTCTTGTTTGAGCAATACTGTTATATTCATAAAATACTATGTAATGAGCAACCTTATGTATCTTAATCGCAGAGCAAGCGACCATACAAGGGTTGGTAGAAAATCTCAAATCTGAGCATGTTGATTTTGACCCACAGTTTGAGTTTTGTGCTCTTTAAATGTTTAACTTTGGCTATATTGAACTGACCACCAATAAAACTTTGTAGTACTTGAAATATTTTCGGAGTCCTGCTAAGATTGACATTATCATAATGTTTTGGTCTGTTTTAAGTCAACTTAAGTTAGAGCTTTCTAAAATAAATACAACTGTATAGAATGCAGTGGTCTTTTCAATAAATGTTTTTAACTAATACAGATTTTTTAGATTTTCCAATTATTTCTACTGATTTGCCTCGTTTTAATTATGGTATATATTTCCCTATAAGTAAATTTCATCTGTTAAAAATGTAGTGTTGAACTTATCCATCAACTACAATACCACCGATAAAGAGATATTGCACTATTTACAATTGTACTGAGAATGTTTTTAATCCTTAACTACAGATACATAAGTTACTTAAAGTTAGAAATATACACAAGTATAAACTGGAATTATAACACACATTTTAACTACATACTACTTACATTATAAATAGTATGGTATACACACAACTAGATCACAATTACAGGTAATTTTACTTAACAATTGCAATGTTTCATAAAGCACATTAACCCTGTTTTCCTTTTCCTATAAAATTCTTAGGGTCGCTTTCCCCAAACTGTACATTTAAAATAATGTTTTAATGTAATTTAAAATGTATGTCAAACTTAGGTGTAAACTCTAGTTAAACTTTAAATTGACTTGGAGAAAACACCCATTAATATCACTTATTTTGCTCTATCTAAAACTAATTAGGACAAATGTTTTAATGTAATTTTAAATGTACGTCAAACCATTGACTTTAGTATGTAAAGTCAATGGTCAAACTTAGGTTTAAACAAACCCAATGGTTTAAACTCTAGTTGAACTTTAAATTGACTTGGAGAAAACACCCATTAATATCACTTATTTTGCTCTATCTAAAACTAATTAGGACGGTTACAGGTAATTCTTAATTCCTCATTTGCTTTAAAACTACTCAGTCTTAATGAACTCAGTAAAACTAATATTATAGCTGTAAGCAAAGTCAAAAGAAACAAATTTAAAAAAAAGTTTAAAAGATAACTAAAAAGCCTTGGCCATATCACCGAAAGGAAAGTTTTAAGGAAAATCAGAATTATAAAGTTATGACATTAAATTTTAAACCACATTCACATTTTTTATAAAAATATATAATTTCAAATGGGCAATGTAGTAATTGCATTACTCCTTTAGAATTTGTATATTGATCTGTTTGTTTAAGGTTTAAAATATTACAGGTTTTTCAGCACACTGTTTTCATATGCATGGATTTCTTTCTGAATAAATAACAATATAGACTATGAAAGCTACACTTTTTATTACCAATATAAAGTTAATGTTGGCTGATATAATTATATTGGTGATAATTGTATAAGTAACATTATATTGTTATAAAGTTGTTTCTTATTAAAAGAAGTTAATTGACGTTTGGGTTAACTCTTCTGGTGTTAACTTCCTGGTTAGGCAAATGAGCTTATTACTTCATGTCAAAAAATATCAAAGTTAATGAAAAGTAATACTACTGATAAAACCATATAATCCAACCTGGAGGAGAAAACATAGGGCCCATAAGTTTTTAGCACCACCATATTTTATCAAATCACATTACCGTAGCTGTCGTAGGTTAAAGGTTAAAGGTAACATTGCAAAAATTTATATAAGAAAATTACTTTACCAAATTCAGTTTTTAGATTCCAACATTTAAGTATGGAAAACATGTAGGTTATTACCATAACCATTAACAATTCAAAATTTACAAACTTTTTGGGACACCCTTTACTGACTAATTTCAATCTAAGATCACAGAAAATAATTTGTGCGGAGTTTGAATCTATTGTCCACAATGTTTTCCATAAGCCTAAACCACTGTGTCCAGTATGAAGGACTCGTCCCTCATTGGAGGTTTGTGGCCGTTGAGGTAAACGCCTCCGAATGTCGTCTGGTTGGGACTCGGTGTGGTGTTGGGATGGGCCACTGTCTGTGTCATGACCGAAACTGCGATTTTAGCGACAGGGGCGTGGCGGGGCGTGGCTGAGTCCTCACAATCAACGTTTGACGATGCACACTTGGACTGGAACAGCTGCAGAAACTCCTTGGGCAAATGAAAAAGTTTTAAAAGCTTGAATATTAATACACATTTAGCAAGTATGGTCACCACAGTTACTAGCCTAATGGTTGATGGGAATGACAATTCTTTTCGTTTAACAGCGTGTGGATGAAGTTAAGTGGCATAAAGCTTTCTACAAAAAAATGTTACTAAGGTTCTAAAGTTTTTTTAATTTTCTTCATAAAAATATTTATTTGTGGAATATATGAGTAATGTTAGTTTTATAAAGTGTTTTAGTGTTAGTAATGTAATTTAAAACTGATCTCCCTGAAGATGCCGCACTTGCAGTAAAACATCTTCAACTCAAGAACTGAGGCAAATCAAGGTAAAATTTCTACAAACCAATTAAAACTAAAAGCCCAATGATTAAAAGCAGTTGGGTCCAGTTTCGAACCATCAAAAAGTTACTATCGTAATTTTTTTAGTGTTTCATATGCATTGTGATCACCTGTCTGATGTTGGAGTTGAGCCAGCCGTAGACTATGGGGTTGGATATGGCGGATGACATCGCGATGATGTGGCAGATCGCGAAGGCGATGTACAGGTTCTGCGTATTGACATGGTCCTCCAGCTCGGACCCCAGGCTCGGGGTCTTCTTGTCATAGACGCTGAAGAAAACGTCCGCCATCAGCGTGAAAATGCTCAGTGGCAGCCAGCTAAGCGCGAACAGGATCGTCACAACTAAAAAAGGAGAAGGGAGTGTGTGCTGAGTGAAATAGTTCATTTCCGTTTAAATTAAAATATTTTGAACACCCAGTTTTCCTATTTACTAGATACTATATATACTGTATTCATATCACAGTCTAATATACAGGGTGTTTTTTTATTAATTTGCACCTCAATTTATTCAAAAACTAAAACAAATATTACTGTTCAGTTTGCTAAAAACGTCTACCAACATTGGAGAATTAAAATTTAACATGAAAATTTCATCCCCTTCTCACCCCAAGCCCTAACTGAAAATTTTCAAATACAAACCCCCAATTTTTATGTCATTTTTAGATTGTATACGCAATTTCATGACTTTATTATTATTCTATTATCTATCTTCTTATTTCTATAAGGGTTTCGTCTGTTACCTCCCTTTTTCTCTCGACCTACTGAACCAATTTTTAAGATTGAGGTGTCATTTTAAAGGTTAGGATATACCGCAGTGACGAATCGTAATTAAAAAGGTCATATTATTGTTTCGGGCTTCGCCCCCCTCGCCTTTATATTTTATTTTTAGAGGGCGCTTTAAAATTTTGACCAGATTTTATTGCAAGTTCTTTAATGTGAATTGTAAGTTAACAGCTGATTACCTTTAGATGACTTTTCAAATACAAATAGTAAACAAAAATAGATCTCTGTCACTTCATAATCAACATTTACGTACTGTAGAAGAATTTCACTCATACAAAATCATAAAATGCGTAATTTGCGTATGGGCCACCTCGTTAAATTTATTTGATTATTAAATTTAACGGTTAGGGAGTGACATGTAATAATTACAATTATTGAAGTTCATTTTCAGTCACATAAGAGTAACATGGGGCAAACTTTAATTGCCTATAACTCCAAAACCATTCAGTAAAATAAAACATTCTAAAAAAATCTCTTAAAATTATGTTCCAAAACCTAGGGCCTAGTGTGGTTTTACCTTTGCCTCCCTGGTTTGACGATTACAACGGAAGTCAAAGATTGGTGATATAGTTTATTTGAAATAAGTTTTTAAATATTTTGATATAGTTGAAAAACTATTTGGGTTTATCGCGAGAGTATGACAAAAATATCATGGTATCCAGAAGGTATAAAATACTATTCTCTCCATAATAATCTTAAAAAAAAAATAATAAACATAAAAAATAAATCTTAAAAAAGTACTGACAAAAAATAATTAATTCAAATTTCCATTAGAAAATAAAAACACAAACCAAATTTTCATAAAATGAAGTAAACGTGATCATTTTAATTTGCAAGCTTATTTCGTTTGAAAAATGTGAAAATTCATACAAGCACGCTTTAAACTTTCATATGTGGCACATAACACTTAAGAGGATTTTCACTTAGCAGACTAATATTAACTCAACAATGCAAAAAGCCTTCCAATATAAGGAGTTGTGGGGCTGTTATTGCGTACAAGGATAAAATTAGATTGCTTCTTGCCTTATTGCATGATAAAATGGCATGGTATGTTCAATATAATTTTACTACGTCAAACTAACACTGCAAGTTTATGTATTTATAAATAATAAAAAATTAAACTCATGTTTGTTTAATACTATTATTATTTGTATTTTAGTATAATCTACATAATCTAGACTATTTGTATTGTTATTGAAAATTTTTTGGATATCCAATTTCTTTAGTAGGTATTTATTTATTTATTTTTTTCTCATTTCTTGACGTTTCTCTGGAAAGCCCCCTGAAATGCCCAATGAGATCATGCCCATGGGAGGTTGGTTGGCCCAGGTGGAGTTATGATAAAATTTTATACTTAAGCATAATAAATTTAAATACATTCCAGAAGATTTAAATATTCCAAATTAAAGGTCTTAAATGGTAGAATGCAATGTCATAAACCCAATCTGAATATTGCGGTAGGGAGGAAAATGGTAGACATTCAAAATTTAGATTAAAATAAAATTATTAATACTTTAAAATGCAATAACTTCTGACATATTTATCCTTTTGAGGTGTGGTTTGCTGCTATGTACACCCTCCTTACCAAGATCTTAAAATTAAATGGCTCTAGACTAAGAAATAATAATCAGGACTTCCTTTTTTGTCCTCCATTACTCAAGAGTAGTATGATGTCATATGTCAAGCTATTTTCATCTTCAAAGGAAATTGCAATAGCAAACGTTTGCCACAAACTGGGCCTCAAAAGTTCAAGTATTGTGAATATCATTGCATTTTTAAGTGTTTTCATTCAAATTTGATTTTTATTCAAAGTTTGGCAGGCTGTCAACGTTTTCAAATTTCAAGATAGATTTTGGTTTAATTTTGCTACACTAGTAGAAGGAAATAGCCGCTCCTGGCGCAGGTCAAGGTCAGCGGTTGTAATTGGCAGGTGTGTGTTGTTGATTTGGGGGTTTTTTGGGGGTTTGGGGAGGGGTTGGTAAGTGTGTCAAGGTCATTCGGAGGGGGTTTTAAAAAAGGTGGGGAGTGTGGGGACGAGTGGGGCGGGCGGGAGTGCGGCGGGAGCGGATGGGAGGCTCTGGGAAATAAATTTATTTATTGATCAAAGCCCACCAGTGATCGTAGGATCGCTTCTACATCGTTTGCAGCCGTACTGTTGATCTCATTGCTCTGCACGGGTCGGGAGTCGGTGGTGGTAGTGTATGTAGGCAAATTTTGTGTGGGAACACTACTATTGTTATCATTAGTAGTGGATGTCACTATTGGAGATTGTATGGGTGCACCCTGCCGCGTGTCCATAACTTGAAGAAATGAGAGCTGCTAGATGGTTATATTGTGAGTTGATAGAGTAGAATGAGAGATGTGTGTGATGAAGAACGGTTATATAAACCCGGTAATATAGTGAATAAGAATAACCGGATAACATCATCAATAGGTGTGACAAGATTGTAATGTTGATATTTCAGCATATCAGTTAAGACTGTTTGTAAAATAGTGTCAGTAGAATAACTGTCGCGAAGGTTGGATCTTGTAAAATATAAGGGGTGAAAGCTGAACTGTTTGTTAAGTTTAGCGAATGTATTACGAGGTCTTGAAACTGTGTAGTTAGACTGTTTTTGTAAAATATGTTTGGTGCGTAAAAGTTTCAGCTGCAAAGTGTGGGAAGCCATTATAATAGTGGTGAGTAAATGTGCACTGTGTAAAAACCAACTGATAAATGGTTAGTGTTTGTAAATGTGTTTGAATATATAGAGAGTAATTAGCATATTAACCGCGAACACATGTTTTAGAGTAAGAAAAATGTAAGTTAGAAAATTGTTAGAAAAGTAAAGACCGAAGTTTACTCTACGGAACCCGGCAAATAAATGAGACGCGGGCGGTACCGACCCCGTATTTAAGCAATTTGTGAGTCACGAACAACCCCTCCTCTACCCTCCCCCTAAGCCGATGGGATAAAAGGGTGGGATTGCGGTTACCCCGGTTATTTGTTCGGTAGCGTTGCGATAGTTTGTATTAATAGGAGAGGCAGACACTTTAAAAACTGTTTTGTTAAAAATATTAAGATAATATTCTAGTTGAAAAAAAAAGGAATTTGTTACTCTGTATAAATTGGCTATGAGCTGCACAAGTGCAAACAATACTCTGTTAATAAGTTGATGAGGTAAGAGCTAGTATTTATACAAATATTATATAGTTTAGCAATAATTATATGTAATATTAATGTGAAAAATGGTAAGTTAAGACCATGGATAAGACTAATAGTAATGTAAAACTATAAATGTTTAAAAGGTGTAAATATAATTAAGAGTTTGATAAAAAAAAAAAATAGATATGAATATAAATATTAAGTAACAACAAAAATAATGTTGATGCGAGGTTAATTTATGCAGTAATAAAAAAATGGTAATGGGAGAGTAATATGTGTTTATAGTAAATAAAAAAGAAATAGTTGAAAACTACGTTATAAATGTGGTGTTAAAAAGAAGTAGACCTAATTGGAGTAAGTTAAAAAAGTATATATAATATTATTAGAAGGTAGCGACTTACCGAGGTGTTGTGTCAGCTGTGGGTTCCGCGAGTAGAAAGAGGCGCAGCTGCTTGTGTAAGGGTATTTATAACGGCAGGTGGTAATTATTATAAACTTGACCCCCCCCCCCCCCAATAGGTAATTAACCCCCCCCCCCCTCACTTTTATTTTATGTTGAAATAGTACTAGTAGTTAAGCTTGTGTAATACTAATTTGGTGTTACCAAACAGTAACTATTGTGGTTAAGATAATACAACCTATACTTAAGATAAATTAAACTGATAGAGTAACGGTAATTTAGGTCTGCTGTTGGCAATAGATAATAACTATAGTTGAGCGGCGAAAGGGAACACATAACTTCCTACTGTTATTAAAATAATAGCAGTGAACAACTATGGTGTAATGCTATAAAGAAAATTGTGGTTGGATTAGGTAGAGAATATAATTAGATGTTGGCCAACATTATTGAAAGCCGCAACACAACACTTAAATTATTGACGACCTACTTGTAATAATCGCTGCTACGTGTATAAAATAGTGTTGTTTGGGAATTTCCTACTGAAGTTGTACTTTGAATGTTGTAAGCCCCTCAAACCCCTACAATTTCCCCCACCATCTTCGAAGTTTACGAGTATTCTGTCGAGAATTTTAGAATCAGTTCGTACCGAAACTCCGGACGCGAAGCTTCGGGACGAACTCAAAGGGTAACTTAAATATATAGGTGGCCAATATATATTTGAGTTATTCTTGCTGTTAGGGTTCTAATATTAATATTTGTTGTATGTGTGTGTGTGTGTGTAAAATGTTATTTATTTTTAGTTTTAAGTTGTGTTATTTTTAAGTTTTAATTTGCGCATTGCGATGTTAGCATTAAGGTGTATTATATTATTGCTAATGTTTAAAAAATGTGTTTATGCATTTAATGTTGAGTGTTGATGTAATTATTCTGTATTTGTGTGTGTGTGTGTGTGTGTGTGTGTGTATGTGTGTATGTACTAATAACCTTTCACAGCTAGCTGTTAGGAGGGTAGATTAAATTTAAATTTAAATTATAGAAGTTCTGTTGAACTTCATTAAATATGGGTGGGACATGCGTGTTGTGCCATAGGCAGCGCATATTTTTATTTTTTTTTAAATGTTAAATTTTTTGTTAGGAAATAATTATATTTGGGTGGGTTTAGATTAAGGGTGGGAGGTTAGAGTTGCGTCTTGTATTAATTGTTCGAGATTCCCTATTATAATTGGATGGTCAAGCCCAGTGCCTTCGGGCCCGAGACTGAACCGCCCGTATCACAGCTCACCAAACTGGATCGCCACGTGCGTGCGGGCAAAAAATTGGGATCCCTTGCAAGACGTAACTAGAGGGTTGGGATTGGAGTGTTTGAGGAATACAGAGTGGTGGAGACGGCCGTGGCCGCCTCCATCACTTTGGATCATTATTATTTTTTGTGACCTTGACCTAAATTAAGGTAATTAGCCCCCCCCCCCCCCCCCTCCCAATTTGCAATTAGCCCCCCCCCCCCCCCGAGGTCACTTTCACTTAGCATCACTATATAAGCGGGGCTAGCTAACATGTCTGTTTATTCTGATTCCAGCCGCTAACGCTGCCACTTCAGAACCATGTCTTCATCAACAACTTCTGCTACTACTATCACTATGCTGCTGCTCCTGCTGCTACTTCTGTGCCTGCTCCTACTATCACTATGCCTGCTGCTCCTGCTGCCACTTCTGTGCCTGCTCCTACTATAAATACATCAGCTGCTAACAAGAAACCGGTGAGAGACTGAAGTTGAAGAACGTCCCGGAGTCGATGCTGCGGCAGAATGAATACACCACCATCTACATCTGCTCAGGGAAATATTCTTCTCCAAGCCATGGCGGTTCTTGGAAGTATTTTTTCTCCACCTCCATCACCAACACACCCTACGGCAACTCCACCACTACAACCACAACCTACACCTACAACATCACCGCAGATGGAGCTTCCTGTTCGTTCTGATACTCCTTCAATTCTAGAATCTATTCATGATTTCACCTCATTACCACCACTAATAACACCAATTCCTGAACCAAAGTCCATTAATCCTATCATTCCTAGTTCTAAAGTTAAAAAGTCAGTTTTCAAAATTGCTCCTTCAGAGCGCTTTAAATTATTAAATGAAGAGCGTCGCAGGGCATTTAAAAATTTTCGAAAATGCTCTGAGAAGCTCCGTAAGGGTGCTAAAAAAGGATTGGTTTGTGGTAGGAAATGTGTGTTAAATGAAAAGTATTGCCGTGTACATCTCATAAACCATCTTTCTGAGCCACAACCGACTGTAATCTCCAGTAAGTCCTACCCTCCTACTAAATTAAATAGACTGAAGGAAGGTTTGAGGTACTTTTTTGTAAGTAAAACAGACAAGCACAACAAAATTGTAATTGGGTGTAACGGCTTCAAATGGGTAATACAGCTGTCTGTACCTCTGAGAAAACAAAAAGCGATCAATAGACTTGATGCGAGAGACTATTTAATAAGAGGTGAGGATGGTTGGACTAAGTGGGGACGTAGTAAATGTTAAAATCAGTTAGCTTTTTTTCAAAATTTTGGTAGAAAAATAATGGGAGAGAAACCAGCGCTATATAATAGTGCGCTGAGTTTCTCTCCCATTATTTTTTGGTCACTCTAAGTTCTGTGACCTACTTTTACATGACCTTAAACTTGAACTTGACCCCCCCCCCCCCCCAATAAAAATTAACCCCCCCCCCCCACCGCCCAACTTTCTCTTGTCTTATATAAGTAGCCGCTATGCAACTGGGTATGGAACATTGGCCGCTTACCTGGTGTACAGTGAACATGGCTCCGCTGGACGGTTCAAACTTTTTACAACAGGCGATCTGAGCTAGAGGAAATGGCAGAAGTGGAGGAAGATGAATCTGAGCTGGAGGAAATAGAAGAAGTTGAGGAAGATGAATCTGAGCTAGAGGAAATGGAAGAAGTTGAGGAAGATGAACGATTAATATTTGAATATTTGCGTTGTGTAACTTTGGACCTGGAAGAAAGGCCTTGACCCATACATGTGGGAAGCATTGGACTGGCTGCAGTTGGGCAGAACAATAGTAATCATATCACCAGTGTTGTTTCTCGGTAGCCCAATTTTGTATGTGACTGCAGACAATGCCGAATACATCTGGCAATGGGCAGAGTTGTTTGAGGATTTCAGGGGAAATGAGGAGTATAATAACTGGTTTAATATCTGTTTAAGATAAGCAGGGTTTTTTAAACCCAAAAAGGCTATGTGAGAGTTAATGGTAATTGGTTACTATATAGTTAAAGTTTGTTGACCTTGAACTTGATCCCCCCCCCCCCCCCCCATATATCTTTTGTTAGTTTGCATTATAAAAGCCCGCAGCTTACATGTTTGCTTAGAATTTAACCAGTTGCTATATAGTGAACATGTCTAAAAGATTGGATTCATTCTTTGCTAAACATACAGAACTTTGGCCACTATTATATGGATTACATAGAAAGATTGAAGAAACAATTTTGAAAGATATGGGTGTTGTAGGGGTTAAAGTGCTTATATATTGTAGAGGTGATTATAAATTATTGTGTTCATGCACAATCAGAATTGAAAATTTAAATAATTTATTTCCTTGGATGGTGCAATTACGTAATTTTGTAGAAGAAATGGAGTTTGAGTTGCAAGTAGCTGCAATGTATTACAAGCTTGATAAAGAAGAGTAATCATACTATGTTACAAATGTTTAACTATATGAAATATAGTGGGGGAAAATAGAATATATATATATAAGGCAGCAACTTTATACTCAGTATCACTTTGTCATAAGATATTACTTTGGTGTGAAGAGAAAAGGTTAATAATGGTTTTTAAGGATACACCCTTTTTTAAATTATTTTGAAGTAAAAAATCAGTTTAATACAACTGAAAATATAACTTGGATGGAAGAGACAAATGAAGGTTCGGAAGAAGAATTGAATAATAGTATGGATGATTCTATATTGGAAGAAGAAATTTCATCCTTTGAACAAGAAATATTTGAAGAGCTAATAAATGATAGTGATGAAGAAATTGTTAAAGAAGCAATTGAAACATTCATTTTAGATTCGTCAACTGATACATTGATATCCCCTATACAATCTTCAGACTCTGAATTGACTAATGAATGTCGGTGTTTTTCTTAATGATCCCCCCCCCCCCTCCTTTCCCCCTCTTTTCCCCTTCTCTATATTTGCTATAAAAGCAAGAGTTGATCAGGTTTTTTTAATTCATTATATGCTGTGTTGTTAGTAAAGCCATACACTTTATTAAACTATGTCTCCAAGAGCTACTACCTTTATATACATTACTGAAATTATTACACATCGTCAGATAGAAGAACAAGAAGAACTAGAACAAGAGATGAATGTTACATTTGGAGAGTTAATAGAAGAAATAGTAGAAGAATTTATAAATTTAAACCAAGAAACAACTAATGAAACTGGGAATATATCAATGATGCATCAACCGGAAGAGTTAACCGAATCTGAAGAAGAAGAATCTGGATAAAATGGTGGGGGGGGGGGGGGGTTAGGTTATTTAAGCAGGAAAGAAAACAGTTTAAAAATCATTTCATAATGGAGGACCGAGAAGCAATGTTTAAAGCTTTTTGTAAGGAAGAACCCTGGGTTCCACCAGTAAATTCCTTTACATATTATTTCCCACTTTTAGACATGGAGGATTGTAAAAAAATTCCAGACATTGGTTTTAAATTTCAAAAACAAGGAATGTTAATTGGTGTCACTGAAAAATATCACAATGAATATTCGGAAAGATTGGCGTTTAACTTTATGATGGACAATATGAATATTAAACCCAGTGAGTATCCATATTTTCTTTATAAATTTTTAGTTGAAAATGGTGCCAGTGTAACTATTGAAATATGTATTCAACATTTTTGGCCTACTCGGGATAGTGGTGGGGGAAAGTAGATAAATGTGTTGTTGAACTGGATAGTCTCTCACTCTTCTAAAATCATTCACCAACAATGTATCGTCCAATTTTGTCTGATTTGACTGCCTCTCATGAAGAAGCCGAAGCTAGAAGGAAGAAAAGCGAACAAGCAAGACAAATTCAGTCTAATATTAATATGGAGTATTATAGGCTACAAATCCAAATCCCAGGCATGCATCTTGGAGAAAACAGAGTAAAGACCGTACATGCGGCTGGTAGTTATATTAAGTATTTGAAATTATTATTGGAAGATAGAGAGTCTAAAATTACAAAATTAGAAGATGAAATGAAGAAATTGAAAAATGAACTATTGCTCTTGAAAAATGGAAATAATGAAGTTGTAGTTGAAGAGGGTGCAGAAGAAGGAAATGAAATATTGGGAATTTGAAGAAAGAAGTTTAAATATCTGTATAAACTTATAAAAAAGAAAAATAATAAAAAAAATTAATAAAATAAAAAAAATATTAAAAAAAATTAGATTTAGAATAGAGAGCGGGGAATAGATCACTTTGTGGCAATGGAATAACATGTCACTTAGTGCTCTATTCCCCGTTCTCGCATTAATATAATTTGACCTTGACATATATAAAAAATGGTGGGGATAAAGTATTTAAGACGGATGTAACATGTGTAAACACTTCAGTTGAAATATTAATCTCTTTTATAAAACATGGTGGATACTCTATTTGAACTTTGCTTGAGGAAAATTATTTGTGATGGTTTTTTATTTAACCATATAATAAGATCAGGAGAATGTGTTATTCCAAACAGCATTAGAGAAGCTATTCATGAATACCGAAGACAAAATTATGGGTTTGGCATTATTGTTGCTTATAAATTTGCAGATGGGACGACTCTTTGTCAAGATTGTGCACGAGCAGCTATAGATGATTGGGATGAATTTGATCTTGAAGGAGGATATGTAGACCATCGTGTTAAGGCACCACTAATAAGGTTTGAAATCATGAATGAAAAATGTACAATCTGTGCACAACTGTTATTTAGATTTATTAGATGTAGATCATATTAAAAAAAAAAAACTGTTTAATGTAACACTATGGTGGGGAAATTTATTGAATGGTGGGGGAAAATAGAAGTGGGGGGGTATTGGTTATATATGTTGCTCGATGTTCACCAATTTCTTTAGTCTTGTAATATTGTTTGAAAAAGTAACTTGTAATTTAGTAAAAAAAAAAAAAAAAAAAAAAATGAATTTTGAACTAGAAGTGACAAGCTTTAAAATAGTTGAAGAGGAGTGGACAACAGTTTCAAATTTTATTCATTCAAAACAAGATAATGGAACTCTAATGAAGGTATTTTGTTACATTTTAGAGGAAGGGGATGAAGACATAGTAAGAGACTATTTAAGAAATAGAGATATGTCAACTTCCAGCTCGGACTTTGTTAAATTTTTAAAAGACAACAATGTTAACGCGGAATTAGAAGTTTGGTTTTATGTTTAAAGAACTTGGTAGAGGGAGAATAAAAATGGTGGGGGAATTGTGTATAAAACAAGGTTTATACGCAGCAGGAGTTATTCGCTTACTACCATTTAAAAGAAGAACATCATAGAAAAAAAAATGGCTGAATCTCGGGACTATTCAACTCTTTCAACAAGTGAAAGAAAACCGTTAAATTTGTCAAAGAAGATTGTAAATTTGTCAAGAAAAGGTAAACCTATAACACATCCGGAATTGAGCATTTTAGCTAAGGAACGTCATATAAAAGAGAAAACTGAATTGTATCAAATGCAGCTTTTAGTACCTTCATTGGACGTAGGCTGTACAAGAGCACATACATTGAGGACTGCAAACAAGTACATAATAGAACTGTTGGGTAAAATTGAAGTATTGGAAAATAAACTAAAGGAGTTGCAAAATCTAAATGTATGGAATCCGGCAAATGAACTCCCTGTTCTGCAGATGGAGCCAAACGATCTTCCTGCTACTTATGCATGGAACGCATTTAATGATATTGATAGAGACTCTCCTGTGAAGTACCAACCTCCTGCTGTGTAAAAAAATGATGGGTAAAAAAAATACAAAAAAAATAATAAAATATAAAAGGAAAAAAAATTAGTTGTAGAATAGAGAGCGGGGAATAGATCACTCTGTGGCAATGGAATAACATGTCACTTAGTGCTCTATTCCCCGTTCTCGCATTAATTATGTTTGACCTTGACCTAAATAAACATGGTGGGGGAAGGTAATTGAGTGGGGGAAACTAGATAAAAGAAGTCCAACGCTCGGTTGGAGTCATTCTTATCCTAAACAGGCGTTTACTAACATAACATAAGAAAAGACAACATGAATAGTGAAAACATCATTTTGGATCTTTCATTAAGTGAAAAGAATAAAAAACAATATGCGGACTCTCGAAAAATGAAGATGAAAGAAATGGCAAAGGCAAGAGAAACAAGAATAAAACTAAAATATTATAAACTACAGAGGCTAATACCAGGAGTGAAATTGGGAGAAGTAAGAACCAGAACAATCGACATGGCTGCTGACTACATCAACCAACTTCTTATAGAGTTGACTATAAAAAATGAAAGAATACGTCAATTGGAATATGAACGTAAACAATTGTTTCACCAAGAAAAAGAAGAACCTATGAACTGTGTGATTAAAGACAATTAATAAAGAAAAGTTAAACAAAGGAAACTGCAAAATTACTAAAAATATTGAATATAAATTGGTTATTAATTGGACTTGCATTAGAGAGTGGGGAATAGATCACTTTGTGGTAATGGACTAACATACCACTTAGTGCTCTATTCCCCATTCTCGCTTTAAGTGTTGTTGACCTTGACCTAATAAAATAATTTATATAAAAGCAGCTACGAGAAAGAAGCTCTTTCATTTAATCGACATGGCTCCTGTAGATACCACCGACTATCCAAGTAAACCTATTGCAGAAATATTGTGTAAAATTCTACAAGAGGAGTTTGATGTGGAAGATGTGGATAATGACAGTTCAGAAACAGATAGTGTTAACAGTATGGAAGAAGAATTAATAAATGAAGGGAGTGAAGATGTAGAAATGGAGTTAACAGAGAATGAATACACACCATCATTGGAATTTGAAAATATTCATAATGAAACTCCAACATCCAGTCACGATCCAGATTTGGAATCAATACGTGGAAGATTAATTTTTTGTGCAAGACAATTATTTCCATATGAAGAAGAAGAAGATGAAGAAGAAGAAGATTAAAAATAGTAGTGGGGGTAAAAAGTGGTGGGGTAATACAGCATAAAAAGGAGGTATGAAAAAGATGCATTTCATTTATATGCCGAATTTCATAGGATAAACATCACTAAAATGCATCGTTGTGATATATGTTTAGAAACTTATGAAGATGAAATATTGCTAGACATTCATAAGGAGTTATATCATAATATAAATGAAAATTTAACACAAAATGAAAATAAAAATGCATCTGCAGAAGAAGAAGAAACAGCGGGACCATCTAATGCACTACCTAATTTAAGTATTCATGCATTGCCTGGAAGAGTAGTAACACATCACAAAATCCAAAATGAAAATTTAGAATTAGACAAATTTCTTGCCGAAGCAAAAACCATTGTAGTTAAACTTTTAAAAGAAGAATTAAAACGATTAAATTTTATTAAATTCGGCTTGTTATTGGATGCTATGTTTATAAACGTTGAAGAAGAATTGTCACCAAGAGGATTTATAACTAAAAACAGAACCATCATGAGTAGTTCAGATATTAATTCAATAGTAGAAGAATGTTTTGATGAGATCATCAATAAAATCCAAGAACATGAAGGACGAGGATCAGGTTGGAGTTTAGTTAGTGTAGTAAGTATGGATATTAGAGTTCACAAGCATGGGTATGGGGTAATGGGGAGCAGTTATATAGCTCTTCCAAAAAGGATTCAAGATACAAAATCATGTGTGAATGTTCAAAATCATGATACGGAATGTTTCCGGTATGCAATGACATCAAAATTCATATCACGCGATGCACAAAGACCCAGCGAAGAATATGAGAACTATAGATACAGATATAACTTTCAAGGTGTGTCTTATCCGGTAGCCTTGAAGGATATTTCTAAATTTGAAAAACAAAACCCTGGAATATCTGTAAATGTATTTGGTTTGGACAGCTCTAACAAGGTGTATCCTTTGAAAGTGGTAAAAAACGAACTTGCAGACCATACGGATTTGTTATTAATTACAAAGGATGAAGTATCACACTATGTATGGATAAAATCATTTGAAAAACTTGTCAATAAACAATTATCAAGAAGTAAACATAAAAAAATAATTTGTAAAAGATGTTTTTGTTTTAAAGAACCTAGAAATGGAGAACAAAATTGGTTACTGGAGCACAAACAACTGTGTAATGAAAATTTTGAAGCTAAGATTATTCTACCACCATTAAATAAATCATATTTACAGTTTGAAAAAGTTTTCCATCAGTATCGCATTCCTATAGTAATATATGCCGATTTTGAATCAACACTTGTTCCAATTGAAGATGAAAACATTGAAGCAAGGAAGAGTATAAAATATCAAATGCACAAGCCTAACAGTTTTTGTTTATTGGTTAAATCCACATTGGTTGAAGAACATTTGAATGCATATGGATTGTCATCAAAACCCGTGGTGTATCGTGGTGAAGATGTTGCCAGAACATTTTTAAATCATCTATATGAAATAGCTGGCCATGTTGAAAATTTGTATAATAATATAGTACCAATGATACCAATGGAGGAAGAAGAGGAAATTCAACATGAAAATGCTACTTACTGTTTTCTATGTAAAAATGAATTTACTTTAAATAACTATAAAGTTAAAGATCACGATCATCTTACAGGATATTATAGGGGTGCAGCATGTAATGCATGCAACATAAACTATAAGATTACCAGAAAAATTCCTGTAATATTGCATAACCTTAGCGGTTATGATGGTCATTTTATAATACCAGAATTGGGGAGAGATGATGGTGCAATTGATGTTCTTGCAGAAACAACTGAAAAGTTTATAACTTTTAGTAAAAAAATTGGAAATATGAAGTTGCAATTTGTAGATTCGTACCGGTTTATGCCGTGCAGCTTATCAAAACTTTCTGAAAATCTTAGAAAAGAAGATTTAATAGAAACAAAGAAAATTGTAAACAATGATAAATTAGATTTAGTTCTTCGTAAAGGCGTTTTTCCTTATGATTACATTGACAATTTGGAAAAATTTGAAGAAACGTCACTTCCACCTAAAGAAGCTTTTAAGAATAAATTACATGAAGAGGACATCAGTGAAGAGGATTATCAACACGCTTGTAGAGTATGGAATGAATTAGAAATAAGAACCTTAGGTGAATATTCAGATTTTTATGTTAAATTAGATGTGACTTTACTCTGCGACATAATGGAAGAATTTAGAAACACCTGTTTTACAGCATATGGATTAGACCCACTTCATTCGTACACAGCTCCCGGATTGGCATGGCAGGCTATGTTAAAAGAAACAAAATGCAAACTTCAACTATTAACTGACATAGACATGGTGTTGATGATTGAATCCGGTATTCGAGGAGGATTAACCCAAAGTGTAACTAGATATGTAAAAGCAAACAATAAATATCTTCCAAATTACGACGCATCACAACCTAGCACATTTATAGGTTATTTTGATGCAAATAATCTGTACGGATGGGCCATGTCAAACCCTCTTCCATATGACAATTTTAAATGGGTTGATCCAAATTCAATCAATAACATCGCTGATATCCCTAAATATGGGGATATTGGCTACATTTTTGACTTTGATTTTGAATACCCAGAACATCTCCACGACCATCATTATGATCTACCACTATTAGCAAAAACAGAAATATCTCCCACTGGTAGATGGCCAAAATTGATGATGACACTTAACAATAAGACTAGGTATGTAGCTCATTATTGGACAGTACAGCAAGCGCTAGAGATGGGATTAAAAATTACGAAAATTAATAAAGTACTGCAATTTTCACAATCCTGTTGGTTAAAATCTTATATAGATAACAACACAAGAAGAAGAACTGCAGCAACATCCAATTTTCAAAAAGATTTCTTTAAATTAATGAACAATGCGATATTCGGTAAAACATTAGAAAACAAAAGAAATCACAAAGACTTAAGATTGGTTGTTGATCCAACAAAATTACAGAAATTGGTGCAAAAACCAAACTTTGCATCTTCTATAATTATTAATGAAAACCTTGTAGCCGTTTCTATGAATAAAATTTCAATTAAGATGGATCGACCCATATATGTTGGAATGTCCATTTTAGACATATCAAAAACTCACATGTATGATTTTCATTATAATAAAATGGTGAAATTTTATGGTAGAGATAATATTGGAATAGCATACATGGATACCGATGCATTCATCTATTGGATTATAACCAATGATATGTATAAAGATTTACGCACATTTGTTTATAAAAATGACTTTGATTTTTCTGACTACCCACAACATCACCCCAATTACGACAATGGAATAAACAAGAAGGTTTTAGGAAAATTCAAAGATGAAACAAATGGTGCACCTATGGAAGAAATTGTGGCATTAATGTCCAAACTGTACTCTTTTCAATTGTACATTAGTGAAAAAGAAGAACATCAAGTTGTAAAGAAGGCAAAAGGTATAAAAACATCATATTTAAAGAAGAATGTACAGTTTGAACATTTTAAAAGATGTTTATTTGAAAGCATGGAAACAACTGCAACTTTTAATACAATAAGAAGCTTTAATCATCAAGTCTACAGTGTCAAGCAAACTAAGTGGGGACTCAGCTACAAGGATGACAAGAGACATATCCGGGAAGACAATATACACACTCTACCTTTTGGACATTATTCTTTAACTCCTATCGACCAATAAAACCTATTCTTCGTCCTTTCACCTGTTTCCTTTTCCTTTCCGTAAAAAAAAGGGAGCATGGCAAGTTCAATGCCATGTTCCCTCTTTTTTACACAAATATAATATGGCCTTGACCCATATTTGTTAATAATATAAAAGGTGATAAGCCATTTTGAGGATTAGTATTTTCTCAAGCGGTGTACAAACAACATCTGAAGATGGAAGGATTAAAGGATAAAATTGTAAACGAACTTCATAAGCCGGCAAGAAGAAAGTTTCCAAGAAGAAATACAATTATTAAAGGAAGGAACGATCTTTACCAAGCCGATCTCATTGAGATGATACCGCATAGTAAATTAAATAAGGGATTTAAATATATATTGGCAATTATAGATTGTTTTAGTAAGCTTGCTGACGCTATACCACTCAAGGATAAGACTGGGAAAAGTGTAACAAAAGCTATGGAAGCAGCTATAAAGAAAAATAAATTTGTCATAAAACATTTACAAACTGATGATGGAAAAGAATATTTTAACAAAGAATTTACAGCATTAATGAAAAAATATAACATAAATCATTATTCTACAAATTCGGAAGTAAAAGCTTCCATAATTGAACGATTCAATAGAACATTAAAAGGAGCAATGTATAAAACATTTTCTAAACGAGGATCGTACGTGTGGTACGATATATTACCGAAACTTATAAAAGAATACAATAACAAGTTTCATCGCACTATCGGTATGAAACCTATTGAAGTAAATATCAATAATGCTAAGCTTGTTTTGGAGCGTATTAAGAAAAATACTTCTCCTAAAATTGAAAAATTAAGACCTAAAAAGTTTAAAATTAACGACAAAGTACGTATAAGTAAATATAAAGGAGTTTTTAGTAAAAGATATTTACCAAATTGGACTAACGAAATATTTACAATCTACAAAGTGCAGCCGACAATACCAGAAACCTACATTTTAAAGGATAACAAAGGTGAACTACTTCAAGGCGGATTCTATGGTCATGAATTATTAAAATCGACAGTAGGTGATGTATATCTTGTTGAAAAAATTTTACAAAGAAAAAAGGATAAAGTTAAAGTCCGTTGGTTGGGATTTGATAGGAGTGAAGATTCTTGGATTCCTACAAAAGACTTGGTGTAATACTTTAATAACTCATTATGTGTTTAACCTTTAAACAAGATGGATATTGTACAGCAAAAAGAACGATTTAATATTAATAATATAGATGAATTGACAGTGGATAATAACAATTTAAACCATGGTAAACATGGTGAATTACTACCAAACTCTATAAGATGTTTAATAACTGGCCCTTCTAATTGTGGAAAAACAAATGTTGTTTTTAACCTTATAACTAATCCAAAAGGGCTACGTTTTAATAACATATACATTTTCTCAAAATCTTTGCAACAACCTAAATACCAGTTGTTAGATAAGGTATTAGCAAGTGTGCCAGAAGTAAATTTCTACAAGTTTAATGCTAGTGAAACTATTATGCAACCAAGTGAAGCTAAACCATTTTCTATATTTATATTTGACGATGTGTCATGTGAGAATCATGATACAATAAGAAGTTATTTCGCAATGGGGAGACATCATAATATTGACAGTATTTACATTGGTCAAACCTATAGTAAAATTCCAAAACAACTTATAAGAGATAATGCAAATTTGTTGATAATATTCAAGCAGGATGAAACAAATTTGAAACATATATATAACGATCATGTGAATGCCGACATGACATTTGATAAATTTAAAGAGATGTGCGGCAAAGCATGGGCTGAAAAGTATGGATTTCTTGTTATTATGAAAGATGAAGCTATAAAAGATGGAAGGTATCGAATAGGGTTAGATAAATTTGTATTAATCTATTAAATAAATAGCGGTGTGTCTAGTAATGAATGAGACTTCATAGTGTAAACATGGTAAATCAAGAAAAACTATTGAAAGAAATAAAATCACTCAGTGATTCTATTAGGATTAAAAACCGTGCATTAAGGATGGGTATAAGCGAAAGAGAAGAATTTTTAGAGACTACATTTAAACCTATTACAGAACCTTTAAAACAAATATCAGAAACCATTAGTAAACCTCGTTACGAAGGAGATGTTTTACTACCAGTTTCTAAACAAGAAGTACAAGCATTAAAAAAGGAAGACAATGATGATTCATATACAAGCGCTAGTGACCAAGAAGAAACAAAAGAAGAAGAACCTATTGTTGAAAAGGAAGAAGAACAGCCAATACCTGAAGCAGAACAATCTATTCCAAATTTAACACAATTGAGTAGCGATATATTACAACACGGACCTCTGGGAAGAAAATATATATTGAAAATGCTACATGATATAAAATCAAACCCTAATTTAAGTAAATCACACGTATACGGAGCAAGAATTGATGGGAATGAATTGAAAATAGGTGATTCAAAACTTAAAATAACTGAAGACGATTATATCATTATTGGTGAGCATAAATATAAGGGAACAAAAGGATTATATGAATTAATTTTTAAAAACATACCATTGAGATATTCGACCAAAGATTTAAATACTTTTAAGGAAATTTTACAAAATACTAATGCACATAAAAGGAATTACTCAAAGGATGCAATAATTAATCGTTCACGCGCAACAAAATATAACATTGTTATAAAAAAGTTGTTTCCCCCACGAAAACTACCAACATTACGTACCGCACCAGCAGTAAAACAACCGCTAAAAAGAAAATCTTTATCACTTATGGATTTATCACTTCTTGAACAACATAGTAAAAAGATTAAAGGAGATACTTCAACATCTGGCAAAGGACTAATGAAAAATCTGTACAATACCAATGTAATTTATTACAAAGACATTAATAAATTAGTTGACAGAATGAGACTATTACATGAAGCTATGGAAGCTGGTCATACAGGTTTAAATAATGAATGGGTAGCTCTAGTTGATGAACTCAGAAGTCGAGGTGTCGTCGTATAATTGTCCGCAGATATAAAAGAATGGCAAGCATATAATGTATCATTTTTAACATGAGCGTCGACAAGTTTGGACGGTACTCCGCGTTAGGAGTGCAAGTTGGAGAAGACAGAAAAAGAAGTGGACTGCCGCAAACACCTGAAGGTGACTATAACATAAGTAATAAACGTTTAAAACTAGTTAAAGATCCAGAAGAAGATACTGATGGAGCAAATTTAAAGACGGTAAAAGAAGCTACTTCAACATCATTAAAATTACTTAAGGATACTTACGATGTTAAATCACATAGAATAATTAATGTTGGTAAACCAACTGACAGTTCTGATGCAATTACTAAAGAGTATTTATCATCTGAACTTTCAAACACTTTAAAATTGCAGTGGGGTAACAATTTAAAAGATGGACAAACATATGATGCTGGAAATCATAGGATAACCAATGTGGCAAATCCAAAAAATGATAAAGATTCAGTTAATAAAGAATATTTACATTCTATAATACCGGAAAAGACTCAACGAGGATTTTCTTTTTATAAGTTTATTATAAATGACATTGGATACCCAAAGGAAGACGGTGATGCTGTAAACCTGAAATACATCAAGGACAACTGTATTTTACAAGATGCTGATGAAATAGATTGTCATGGAAAAGCATTGTCAAATGTAAAATTTGGTTCTCAACCAAAAGACGCTGTTACTATGGAACAATTATCTAAAGAATTAAAAAAGGAAACATCAAATTTTGTAAAACATGAAGATGCTGTGCTAAGGCGAGGAAATACATTTATACATGGAAATGAAAAATTTGATTTAATGCAAGGAAGTAATGATAAATGGGATGCGGGAGGTAAAAGAATAACAAATGGAAGATTTGGTCAAAAAAGTTCGGATGTACCTTTAATGGCACAAACATTAATTGCGGGCGGTCCTTTATTAGGCACATATGAAGGTCATAATAGAAGAATAAAAAATATAATGCCTGGTTATGAAGAAAATGATTGTGTTACAGTGAAACAAACAATAACTTGGGATAAACGCAATGGAACCAAATTTGATGCTAAAATGAAGAAAATAATTAATATTTCACCAGGTGAAGATTTTAATGATGCTGCTACTATTGGACAAGTTATAACAACATCAAAAAATGATTCAACCGCTTACACGTGTAATGATAAACGTATTATGCAGTTACACGATCCTCAACATCCGAAAGATGCTGTAACTTTAGATTGTTTAATAAGAATAGTGGGCAATTTACTTATTGATACCCACAATCATATAGCTAGTACAACAAGTCATGTGATAATTCAACCCGATGAACGAGAAGCTTGGATTAAAAATAGAATCATAAATCAGTATATAATTAATTTGAATAATTAATTATTTAAATATAAAAATTGTGCATAAGTTATTCATTTATATAAAGCATCTCGTTGAGTAAACACACCGGTTATATATAAAACAACATAATGAAGATCGCACCGCTCAGTCGTCGTCAAGTCAGCGGCAAGAAAGGACTTGGTATAACATCAGCTGCGTTATCCCTTCTCAAACGAATTCCTGTTGGTGCTGTTGTAAATCGGGCAATAGACGCTCTACCATACGAATTTCATCTGCCAGGAGGTTATCAATATTGCGGACCCGGAACTAAATTGGCAAAACGTTTAGCAAGAGGGGATCCAGGAATTAATAAATTGGATCAAGCTTGCAAAGAACACGATATAGCGTATTCCAAGTTTGCTGATTCAACAAATAGATCAATAGCAGATAGAGTGCTAGCGGAAAAAGCTTGGCAAAGAGTTAAATCAAGTGACGCAAGTATTGCAGAAAAAGCAGCCGCTTGGGCAGTAACTACAGCTATGAAGGCGAAAACAAAATTTGGTGGCGGAAAACGTCGAAGAGGAAGACCTGCAAAGAAAAGAGCTCCTAAAAGAGGTGGAAACATTAAAAAGAGACGTCGTAGAACTCGTAAAACAAAGACAAAGAAGACTTCCGTTTGGTCAATGGTAAAAAACGGAGCAGGTCTATACCTAAGACCGTACCGTGTGTACTAAATAAGAAAAATCAATTGATAATTCCAAATAAAGCCTTAACAAATCATCAATTATCAAATTATGTAAAATGTTTGAAGATACCATTTTTTAGGGGAGTTTTTATGAAAGACGCATTACCAAAAAACATATGGAAAAATGAAACTGGAATAGTAAATTTAGATTCCTCCTATGGTCCAGGAACTCATTGGGTATGCTATAAAAAACTCGGACAAAGCGTTTATTATTTTGACAGTTTTGGCAATCTACCACCACCTAAAGAACTTCAACACTATTTTAGAAACTCTAAGAATATATTTTACAATTATAAAAGAGAACAACCTAACAATACAGAAATATGCGGACAATTATGTTTGGAGTTTTTAGCAAAAAGTGTCAGTCAGCTTTAAGATGTCATCGTACACAGTGTCACTGAGCGGAAATTCATCTACATTAAAAAGTACTCTTTTCCCAGCATTGCGTCTATCTAAAGATAGATTATGGGAAGCGGCATTATTAGATTTCACTACGTACAATTCGATTCCCAACATTACAGAGGGTAAAAACAATTTACTACATTATTATGAAAGTAAAGATGAAAAAGGAAATTATTCAGAATTAAAAATAATAACCTTGTCTACGGGAGCATATGAAATAGATGATATAAACCAGCTATTACAGAAGCAGCTAGGAGAAGAAAATATCTGTATAAAAGGAAACAACAATACTTTAAAAGCGGAAATTACCTCAAAATATTATATAGATTTAAGTTTAGAAAATTCAATCGGTAGTTTACTCGGATTTTCAGATAAGAAAAGAAAAATCTTAGATCCCGGAACTACTCATACCGGTGATACCACAGTAACAATATTAAAGGTTAATAGTATTGATATAACATGCAATATTATACACGGATCGTATAGAGATGGGGTAAACCAACATATTTTACATACATTTTATCCAACAGTTGCTCCTGGTTTTAAAATAGTTGAGAAGCCACAAAACCTTATATACCTACCATTAAACACCAGTTTTATTTCAGACATCGTACTGAACATATCAGATCAGGACAGTAATAGTGTTGACTTTAGAAAAGAAACAATTACAATACGGTTACACATAAAAGCGGTAACTTAAGTATAACATGGGATTAACATTTAAACCACAACGGAAAAGCCGGGAGCTCAGTAGCTCTTCAACATTGGACGAGTTAACACCGGACAACATACATTTCCTACAAAAAATTGGGTTAAAACTAAATTACGATGGACATTCTGGATATATCTCAAGGACCGACGTTCGACGAAACCCTATGGGAGAAGGAATATCACACACACAACCCTTACACTTCATCAAAATTAAACAATAATGATGAAATAAGGATTCCCATTCAACAACAAGATATTTACACATTACCCTGTGAGAGTTATTTATATATTGAGGGACAAGTATTAAAATTGGATGGAAAAACCGGTTCATCTGTTCCTTTTATAAATAACCCAATGGCATATCTTTTTGACGAAATAAGATATGAAATATCAGGAGTGACAGTTGATTCAACAAAAAAGGTTGGTATAACAACAACACTAAAAGGATTAACATCATTAACACCCCATGAAAAGAATTCAATAGTCACCGCCGGATGGGTTACCCCCGATAAAGACAGCATAACACCAAATTCCAATGGTCATTTTGATTTTTCACATACCTTTACGATTGCTTTTGGGATTCGCTGAAGATTACAAGAGAATAATAATAAATGTCAAACAAGAATTGGTATTACTCAGATCTTCAACTAACAAGGACTTAATATTAGCAGCAAGTGGCACTGAAGAAAGTAAACTAGAATGGCAGCTACAATTAAATAAAATCGTGTGGAGAGTACCTCATGTAAGATTAGCCGATGAACATAGAATCGTATTGTTAAGAAAGTTAAAATCTGACCGTGATATTGTAATGCCTTTTAGAAGTTGGGAATTCCATGAATACCCCATATTACCTCAAACAGAACGACAAACATGGACTGTTAAAACATCTACTTATTTGGAACGAGCAAGGTACATAATACTAGGTTTTCAAACCAATCGAAAAGATGTTATAACCGCACACGCAGGTCAATTTGACCATTGCAATATAAAGAATTGCAAAGTGTTTCTAAACTCTCAATTCTTTCCTTATGACAATTTAAATGTCATGTTTAGCAAAAAGCGTTATTCCATCTTATATGATATGTATGCAAGATTTCAATCGTCATATTATGGAAAAACTAATACACCACTGTTATCACCTGAACAGTATTATTCAAAAGCCCCAATAATCGTTATCGATTGCTCAAAGCAAAATGAATCAGTAAAATCGTCAAGTGTGGATATAAAAATTGAAATGGAATTTGAAGATAAAATACCAGAAGGTACTTCGGCATATTGTCTCATTTTACATGACAAAATAGTAACGTACACTCCACTAACTGGAATAGTTAAAAATGTGTTATAAAAAACGGTTTTTAGGTGGGGGCGATTGTTATAAAAGGAGGAAAACGAAGTAGAAATTTCATTATTTGTTTGACCATCCTATGGGAAACATCGTTAGCAAAATGAGTTCACTTAATGCAAATACTAACGAAGAAGAAACTACACCGCTTATAGCCGACAACAGTTCCGATATAGAAAAACAAATTGAACAAGAAATGGATGAGTTCCTCAAGTTTAAACATAAGAAAAGAAAAGAGGAAGTTGAAAAAGGAATTAAAAAAAGAAAAGTCGATGACATTATTTCCACCAATATTTTAACAGAGGTATTTCTTAGAATCTACTATCCCATCTCATCATGTATGACAAAAAGCGTATCTGCCGGAGTAATAAAATCATTGGAGTATTCACCAACTATTATTTTGAATCATGGATCTAAAATGGTGTTTTTCTCTGAAATTTCCTGGGAATCGTTTATGAAGCATATACATCTTTTAGAATGTTATTTAAGTAACAATACATATGGAAGAAGAACGAAATTAAGTTTGCTAGAATCAAATATTGAAATCGATATAGTAAAACATCGGGGAGGACAAATTGTTCGTTTTAGAGATTTAACTAAACATGACATAAAAATACACCTTACAAAAGATGAATTCTACACCCTCAGCTGTGCTACAGGTCCTATCACAAGATATCTAAAACAACTAATATTTTCAAGCGCAATCATAAAAGAATATTTAACCGATACATTGGATAGACAACCATATGTACCAATCCTATACGGTCCCGTAGATACTTCCATTTTCAATAGAATACCTCACGAAGTTGATATGTGGAGACAGTTGCACAACTATCAGACTAACTTCGGTATAGATGAAGAAGCACAAGAAATGAATGAAGAAGCATCTTGCAGCAACCAACCCGCAGTATAAAAAGACGCCCTCCATAATTTTACAAACAGTCCCATACCGACCTTTGTCATGAATAAACAAGTTTCATTTTCAAACCAATACCAAATAATGGAGGTAAAACGAGGTATAATTGAATTTCAAGCGTTTCGCGGTAACGACGGACATTTTATCATTAAAGAGTTAGTTATTCTAGACATGAACACATCTGTCGTTTATCACTATTTATTCCAACCTCCTATACCGTTCAACAGATTAACTACTAAAGCAAGAGTGACAAACAAATGGTTGATGAAACATTTTCACAACCTGAGATGGGATGAAGGTTTTATCCACTACAGTATGGTGCCGCACATTATGAATCATTACTGTAAGGAATTTAAAATTATCTACACAAAGGGATTGGAGAAAACCGCTTGGATACAAGCATTTACAAACCATGAAGTGATAAATGTGCAAGTGGATAGAGATTTTCAGTGTCACTTTGCCAACATTTGTATCTCTACCAAAAACTTTAAACATCGGCAGTCCCAATGCGCTTTAAAGAACGCTTATCGTTTGAATGCATATCTACAACAGAATGGTGGGGGGTGGGAAGGATATAAAAGCGACAACGCAACCATGACCCAGCATGAGTATTACTCTAGCCTCCGAACAGTCAACACCTCCCACACAGATTCGCAAGACTAAGAATAATATTAACAATAAATAAGAAGAAGAAAAAGTAAAGATGACGTCACAAACATTTTTACAATCTCTTGTCGATCAATTTAACAAACATTCAAAATCTACCGTCTTACCGACTAAAAGATGTTCAGAATTAAAAGAAGAAAAACATTATGTTATCCACACCATTAAGAAGATGGAAACTAGTGTTGGGGACGCCATCAACGTTACACTGAGTGAAGCGCCCTACACGCCCGGTGATGAACCAAAATTTCAAACATTTCTTCCTAAGCGCTTCGTGCACCTCCTGCAAAACGAAGATCTACGCCTTATCCACCCCGGCTCTCTGTACTTGGCATCCCACGGTCCAAGTGGAAGCAATTCAACGGAACTTACACTTCACGTCATGCCTACTGCCAACAACTAATTTATTTTTTGTAATACTTTTGTACACCTTTGTGAATTATTTTGAAAATAAATAAAGATGAAAAAATAAAAAAAAAAATAAAAAGCAATATATCACTATGTGTCTTTGCACATGGTGATATATTGCTTTTTAAAAAAATAATTTTAGATGACCTTGACCTAGTTACAAAAACTATATAAATGAAGTAATTTTCAAGGGGATTTCCTCAGTCTACAATTGACTTCCGTGCTGTACACATCTCCCTTGGTTGTCCAATTATTTAAACAACAACATGTCTCTCAAAATCAAATGCGCATCATACGATACCTCCACCATCACAACTTTTGAACAACTCGACAATTTCACTAATGAATTGCGAGTACTTCTTGCAGGCGGTTATCACTTAAATGCCGATGTTTACGTTACAAATAAGAAGATGTTTTCAAAACAAAACTACTGCGATGATGAAGTGTACTTTTCTACACAAACGGCAACAACATCTAGCCCTTCTACTCAAAATAATGTTAAATTCCACAAATACTACTAATGTTGAATTACAATAACAATACTCCATCAACTTGAGGCTTCGCTATAAAAAGGCTATTCAACCCAGACTAAATCATCATTTGCTTTTTGACAACCGCAGCGATAACAACTACAACTACTATGCTGTACCGAATGATGATTGAATTTAATGGTAAAATATTTGGAAAGGACTATCAAACGGTAGAAGAGATGAGCTCCGATCTTAATGTATTAACTAAAGAAGGCTTCCAACCAAAGTTAATTCTAAAATTTCCAGAAGTACATCCACTATCCACTGAAGATCTCGTCGCAATGGCTAGAGCAAAAAAACAAGAACATGAAGTAAATATTAAAAAAGAGAAAGAAGAAAAAAAAGACGAACCTATATCTTAAGTGTGCAACTTTTTAATATTTGTACCCCATTCTTTTTTAAAACTCCATTTGGTTGACCTTGAAATTACCCCCACCACTTTTTTCTTTTAATAAAACTCTCTATTCTATACTATACACCTTCATTTCCCAACTCCACTTAGAACCGTCAACATGGAAAAGAAAAAAGAAGACTACAAACCACGCTACTGTTGTGAACAAAAATGTACCGATATAGGAAGATGGATGGTAGACGGATTAGCTTGTAGAAAATGTGAATTCTTCGGATCCTGTTACTGCAAATGCAAAACAAAACAACTACCACCACCAGAATTGCAAACCTTCAAAATTTATAAATCAAGATACTTCCACACTTGCTGTCCCCAGAGATGTTTCAAATTTCACCCAGAAAGACTTTTTAATTGCCGAAAGTGTGATGCATATTATAAAGACGACTTTTGTACATGCATCAAACATTTGTGCAAATATAGATCAGATTGGTCTTCTGATCCTATTCAAGCTTCAGATGTATAGCTGTAGTCACTGACTGCAGCTTTTTTTTAAAATTTCATTTGGTTGACCTTGAGATTTACAATATATATTCTACATACCCTTTAACATGCTTCTCATTTACACTACATTGCTTGGACTAACACCAACATGGGTGACAGATTCATTTCTTTTGAACATTTAATTACCGAAAGAGATGAGATGGAAACTCTATTTCACAACTTACTCACACTTATGGATAGGTATCCTTTGAAATGGATCAACATCAAAGTAAAATATGTGGATCCTACCAGAATATTTTCATCATCATCATCATCATCTTCCAACAGTGCAGGGGAAGAAGAAGAACCAACTTATGGTATTACAATTATTGAATTAAACAGCGAGGAACAAGACAATCAAATTCAAATTATAAATAAACTTAGTATTTAATTTACAAAAGTGATTGGTATTTCTATTCTATATTAATGCTATTATTATTTTATTTCTATATACACTTCCCACAACCTACCCGAACGGCGTTTCGCGGCGAACTGCGGTAACCGAAGTTCTCTCGCTTCTCGTTTTGGATTACCCCCACTTCTTTTCTTCCCCCCCACCACTATTCCCCGTTTCCATATAAGCGACCGCCTTACCGTCGCTCACCATTTGTTTGCCTACCGCCGAACGATGAGCCAGCCTCGATTAGCAAAAAATACTACTACTTTTGCAGTAACATCGCAACAAGATTTACAGGATATTTTTCAAACTTTAACCGATGTTGTAAACACACCAAACAACACGGTTACTATTACTGTTGAAATTACCTACAATTGTCCAGAGTGTGAAAGGATGGAAAGCGATAATGTTGAAGAATTAGAAATGCCAAACAACAGTCCTTCATCCGCCCACGATTCGACACCAGATGATGAAAGCTAGTCCTACACAAATATTCTTTTTCAATTCCCCACCACTTTACATTAAATATATATATCCTCCCCTTATTTGCTCTCCTCATTCCATCGCCTACTTTTACACCATCTACACCGCTCCTCTCTAACCTGTACACAAACATGATGGACGGCTTTTCAATCACATCACAATTGGAAGACGATAAATTAAAACTCGAAATTAACAGAATACAATTGGAAGCACAGAATCAGGAAGAAATGATCCGGCTGTTAAAGCTCTTCAAATGCGTACTGTGGTTGGTATGCCTCTATCTGCTCATCGCCATCACCATCGGCATTTACCAGACCGTCACCGCCAAACATCGCTTCGACACCACTTCAAATAAAACTTCTACTTGGCTTTCCTAAAATAAATTATTAATTCCCACAGCCCCGCACCCCCCCATCCCCTCCCGCCCGCCCCACTCGTCCCCACACTCCCCACCTTTTTTAAAACCCCCTCCGAATGACCTTGACACACTTACCAACCCCTCCCCAAACCCCCCAAAAAAACCCCAAATCAACAACACACACCTGCCAATTACAACCGCTGACCTTGACCTGCGCCAGGAGCGGCTATTTCCTTCTACTTACACTATGATTCCCCCCCCCCCCCCCCGCTAAATTTCACCATATACTCACTAGACAACAGCATTGTTGTCCGTCGATTCCTCTCTATCTCCCTGTGCAGCCGCCGCTCGTCCTGTTGCGTGCGTGCGTGGCTGCGTAAGTGCGATGCGATGAGCATGTGTACCGAGCCCACCACCACCGCCGGGATTACAGCTTGCACCATGAGCATGCTCGTGGTGTAGACGACCTTTAACCGCTGCGATGGCCATTGCTCCATGCACATCTCGTAGAGGACGATGTTGTTCAGCTTCACCGGCACCAGCGTCTGGAATTCGGCAGAGGAAATAGTTCTAATTTTTGCCCGTTTATGGATAACTATGTAGGACATTGTCACCCTGCTTATTGCAAGTTTGCTTGGTGCATTGCAGAAGGTTAATTTGGTGATTAATTTGTCCTACCGGGACTAGCTCTGTCATATAGGGGAACCAGGCGATCGCCTGAGGACCGTTGAGGTCTGAGAGCGGTGCAGATGCTGCAGATACGAGCCTCTCTTTACCGGCTCTCAATCATGAGTGAGGAGTGCCTCTGATCTTCACAGCAAGTACACCCGATCGTCAGAAAAGATCACCCTCGGTCAGCAGTAATACTCGGGTGCAGTAAGAGCACCCCATATTGGCGGTAAATAGTAGCCCTGGAGGAGGGAGGCAAGAGAGTTGGTGGTGTTAAGAGCTCCCCCTTCAGAAGTAAAGAGCACCCTCGGTCGAAGGTAAAGAGCACCTCCTATAAACATTAAAGAGTGCCCGTTTATTAACAACCAAGAGCATCCCTAATCGCCAGAAGCAAGCATACCCAGTAACCAATAGCAACCTCGGTCGGCAGTAAAGAGCGAGCTATATTGGTGGTAAAGAGCGCCCTTCATCTAGAGAAGGAAGCGTTTCCGGTTTGTGGTAAAGAGGGCTTCCTATTGACGGTAAAAAGTGCCCTTTATTGGTGGAGGTGAGCATGCCCATTTGTTGCTGAAACCCCTCCCCCCTAGGCTGCAGTAAATAGCACCCCTTGTGGGCGAGAAGGCAGGATTTGCCTTTTGGCACTCTTGCCCAAGACCCCAGAAAATCTAGAATCGGCCCTGGGTTAACTACAAAGGCTTAAAATTGTATAGTTTTCAGAAACTGCATAAAAATTCATTACAAGATAATGCAATATAGCAGATTTTCATATTTTCCCTGACATCTTTCCATTAGTATGACAACACATACATTTTACTCTTCAATTCACTCATAAAAATTATTACTGTACAATTTTCATTGTATGCATTTCAAAGTTATACAGGTTGTAACAAATAACACCAAAGGTTATTTTCAGGTGAAGACTAGAAGTGACCAGCAAAAGTAAAAACCTTGATATGTTAAAACTGTAATGCTCTTCCAAAATATAAAGAATCTTTATATTTTCTAAAAGCTTTAGTTCTACTTAATGTGGTATGTAAAGTTTACCTGGTAGTAGAATATGGGAGCGGTAGCCACTCCGGACACAAACCACAGAATCAGTATTGAAGTGATGACTCGCTTTCTGGTGGTCTGACCTTCTTGGCCACAGACAATCGTGAAGTACCTGTGTCAGTTAAAAATTTCATGAACGGTAATATATTTTGAATGCATTTCTGCAATATTTTTAGATCATAAACTAAATTGCTAAATTTTTTTTATTTTCAAATTTTATTTAGAATAAACGAGTCCTACATAAATATATCTACACCGTATACAGTATTTCAATCAGAGAAATTTTTCAACTCCTTTTTTCTAAACACTTAAGGAGCTACATTGGCCGTTTTTGTTCATACCTTAACATTAATCTTTGGATCGGATATGACCACTAATAATTAATATAGGGCTGTTCAAATATATCACAATCAGTCTGGCAACTGAAGTTATTTACTTTCACGATGATTGTCCACGGTACAAACTGACCGTTATTGAACTACTCTTTAGTTTGAAAACTTTAACCTTTTCAACTTCGACAATTTATAACTTACAATCAAGTACTTTTACTAAAATCTATCACATGCTGGCTATCTGGACTCATCAAGATAAATTAATCCAAATCACCTGTCCAGTGCGATGACTGTGATCGTCCCCACGGAGACCAGAATGTTCGCACCTTGTAGGGCCGGCACCAGCTTGCAAACGCTCAACCCGAGGTCCCAGTGCCTCTGGATGATTGAGATGACCGTGAACGGCATACAGATGACACACAGGGTCATATCTGAGATTGTGAGGTTGACAATGTAGAGGTTCCTCGGTGTGTGCATCTGCGTTTTGCGAGCGACGACGAAGCTGATGATCAAGTTCGCAGACAGTCCGGAAATGATGAGCACGGTGTAAATGAAAATCAGGATCATCTCCGTGGTGTGGTTCACGTTTTGATCGTGGTTCTGTTGCTCCTTCAGAATCATAAAGGCGTCCATCAGGCTGAAGTTGATGCTCATCGAGTTGTTTATTTCCGACAGAGCGCATTTCACACTACCCAGATCAGTGGGGTCGGGGAGGTAGCACTTGTGAAATCCGAAGGGACAATCCATTTTTGGTTTTAGTGAGTCTTTTGTCATTCGTGTTAACTGGATGTTTTCACGTATAGCTAAGTCAAGTCAGTTCTTTACAAGTTCTCAGTTAATTTTCAATCTGAACATCATGGTACAGTTAATATTATTCCCAATAACATAGTTAGGAATAAAGAGTGGAAAGTTTTTTGTTTAAAGATATATCACAGCTTACTTTTGTGAGCTTAGCATGTGTGACTGCGAAGGGCAAGGTACCGTAATGGGAACATCTTGAGTATTGTATACTGCTTATCCTGAAACAAATTACATTAGTTTCAAATAATGGTTTCTGGAACGGATAAAAAGATTTGGTACTAAATTAACCATTGAATTTCTGTAATTCAATCTCTTAAAAAAAGATATTTTTTAAAGAAAAAGTAAAATTTTTAAAGAAGGGGGAAACTCTTTTCAAGAAAAATAAAAGAAGTTGCAGATGTGAGACTGAATACAAGAACTCCCCAATCAATTCTTGAAAATTCAAATTGATTTTTCTTGAATCCCTAGCTAAAATGTAGTTTTTGTTTTCACAGAATTTCTAGAGCATAATAACTTAGCCAAACATTTGAAACATTAATCTGAGAATTCGATAATATTTTGTCTTATTTTTATAAAACTATGAATTTATATGTATTGCAGAACCAATGTTCTCAAAAAAAAGAAAAAAAAGAAAAAAGAACTTAGAGAGTATACTAATTTGAAAGTAAAAATATAACCATTTTTATGTCATAAAATTTAAGCATATAAATTACTAAGAAACAAAGAAATACAGGAATTCCTTGTGTTTTCATGTATTAATATTTTTAAGTGGTGAAAAAAATCAGGGGAAGGAAAATAAAAGTTTTCTAAATGATTCCAGAAGCCTGGAAATAACTGTCAGACACCTAAAAGGTATAATGTAGAGTTCATTCATGTTTTGCCCTATTTTAATCCAACAATGGCTTGATGGCATCACTGTCAGATCCAGTTATATTGATAGGAGGTAATGGAAAAGTTAGCAAAGTGTACTGTGATGTCAAATAGTATTAATAGTCTACTTTGGAGATACTCTGTCAGTGTCCACACGTGCCCCTGTCTTGTGGCTGAAATGCTTCTTATACATCATTGTAACGTAATGTGTTAATGTGTGTATGATATAAAGAAAATGAAACTGACGCGATCATCAGAAATCGGTCACAATTTAAGATTTGGTAATGGTAATATTTTTTACCATTACCAAATTAGTG
This sequence comes from Neoaliturus tenellus, assembly GCA_030545055.2. Lineage (NCBI taxonomy): Eukaryota > Metazoa > Arthropoda > Insecta > Hemiptera > Cicadellidae > Neoaliturus > Neoaliturus tenellus. The sequence continues at coordinate 10,125,615 of CM061537.1, read as the reverse complement.
ATGCATATTTTTTAAAGGGTTTAAACTACTTAGGGAGATAGAACAAAGAGCTATAAAACTACTTGTAACTAAATCACTTAAAAAGAACAAAAAATAATTTTCTTGAGGAACATCCTACAAAAAATGCCACAAAGTTTTACGGCTTTACAATAAAAATGTCATGTATATTTTTTTTCATGAGTTTAAATGACTTAAGTCATCTTCACCTTTGGCTGGTAGCGCAGTCAGCCATGAAAACCACGGGAAACGGGGGGACTTTTGGGCAAAACATGGTCTATTTGTATTCCCCTGTTTTGTTCAACATTTTTCAACTGATTGTCTTGAAACTTTGTTATCATTTGGTTGAATAGTTAAATAGGGCTATTAATGGAAATTAAAAACCTTGAAAGTTAAAAAATATAACCCTTAATGACCTAGAAAAGTAACTTTATTTGTTTACTTTTAAGATTTTTTTAGTACTAATACAAATTATTTTTACTGATATTTATTATGAACAATGCTTAGATCCAACCTTCTACAAGAAAAAATATTTTTTAACAATAAATATTCAAAAACACTGTCTGAAACATTGAAATGTGGAGGCATGGTTTTCAGTGTTTTGGACTTATAATAAAAGAGTGCATTTAAGGGTCTGGAGAGAAAACTACTGAACCGAAGGTGAAAGTTTTGGTGTCAATAGATTTCTTATGGCCCATAAATGATAGGAAAAATATGGTACCCCTCAGAAAATACTTTATAACTCCATAAAATGAAAAGTAAATCTTAATTAGACAAATTTAAGCTGTTATTTGATCTATTTGTTTACTGCTCCGGGTGATCCATGCCCTACACTAAAGTTTAGTTTAACACCACTGCTGCTGATTTACAAAGTAGATTTATTAAACAAGGCAGACAGCTCCAATTGAATGAACATTGACAAAAAGCAAAGTCATTTAAAGTAAGGAATTTCTTGTGAGCAGCAAAACTCTTATTTTATTTATGAACCGATTTTGATGTTTGAGATGTCAAAAGAGAATTCTCTGTAGACGTCATGGAATAATTTTTGTCATCCTCAGTTCAATGTACTTCGCCCCATTGGACTTTTAAATTTAAGACACAATTTAGTAATTAGTTTACATAACATATGATTTATTTCATAAAAACAAACAGCTGTCTTCATAAAAATAAGCTGTCTACCTTCTGTCATTTTTATTAATTTAATTTTTCTGTTTACTTATCAGTTACTTTCAAATTCAAATACAACGATGACTGACGAAATTGGATGGTGTTTACTCGTGTTTACTAACATACAGTTTTGATTTAATGATATTGAAATGTTATGTATTTAATTATTCATTATTTAATTTATAATATTATTTTTATATTAAATAATATTATAATAAATTATAATATTATTTTTAAGTTTTATTTCTGCATCAATGTACAGTTTTACATTATACAGAACTAATAACAAAAGATAAGAAACAACTATAGCAGGCTCACCCTTTTAGAGACACACTGTAACTACAAAACTAACATATCAGTGTAGAATTTAACTCGCCTACGGCTCGATGGGGGCTCCGCCCCCATGCCCCCTTAGGAGTGTCCCTAAATTCGTAAATTAATAAAAAGTCAAGTATGAAATTGGTTAGTTCCACAGGAAGAACTGAACAGCCAAGACAGTAACAAAACCGTTTAATACACACAATTCACAATCGATAGTTAAAAAAGCTTTGAAAATCTCCTATGAATCGGTTTTAATAACTCTTCGTAGTTAAAATTTGTTAAAATATTTTGAGTGTGATATAATAATTATTTATTCTGGGTGTTATGCTGAATGGAGGGTCCACTCCCTAATTTGTTGCCCCAATTCCGTAATTTCTGTAAAAACTTGATGCAGTGAACGGGCTTGTTGAGGGTTATTAACTCCAATGTGTTCGCTGAATTAGTTTGTAAATAAAAAGTCGAGTGTTAAACAGGTTAGCTTTACCAAAGAAGTGCACAAACAAGACAGTAACAAAAGGCTTATGCACACTTCTCACAATCAATAATAATTAAAGCTTTTAAATTTGTAAAAAATTGTTGCAATAAATCAGTGAAAACAATAAAATAACATTAAAATGAAATAATATAAAATCTGATAAACGAGATAGAAATCACAAAAGACTCCAAAGTTTTAAAAAGATTCCCTACAATCCGAGGAAGAACTTACTAAAAGTATGTAAATTAGTAACACCAGCCCCGACAATAGCTGAATTCATATTTTTAATTGTCTCTTAATAAGGTCCCCAATTTCAAGTTTTCGGTAACTATTCTGGTCCTGCAATAAATCTGTTTTGAGAGCTAATGTGTAGAGATACGGCAAAATGTTCTGAAAACTGTAAGCCATTAATAAAATATATCAGTCATATTCAGCAACATTTTTCGATAGGATCAATCGTTTTGTCAGTAGAGTGGGGTTCTGAAAACTGTAAGCCATTAATAAAATATATCAGTCATATTCAGCAACATTTTTCGATAGGATCAATCGTTTTGTCAGTAGAGTGGAAAAACTGAAAACGCTATTGCACAAAAATTAGTCTGGAGATTTACGCAATTGGTGCGATGTACAACAAAGTCACAGGACCAAAATCGTAGTTCATCCAATTCAGTACCGTAGTAGTCCCAAATCTATGAAAGGCCTAACCGTTTAGCCGCTAGAGTTGAAATATACTAAAATTACGATTTCTCTAGTTGGCCAAAAGCCACTGCTTATTTATCACAAAACTGGGAAAAAGTGAAAAATTATTTTGAGAGTAAACGGAAAGAGATACGGCAAAGTATGTTAGAATCAAAATTGTAGATATTAAAAAGACCTATAAAAGTTGTCATTTAAACATTTTTGTAGGACAAACCATTTAGTCGCTAGGGCCCTAAATCTAAATATAAATTTCACAAAAATCAGTTTGGAGGGTTAACGGTGCGATGTACGACAAAAAGTCAAAGGACCAAAATTGTAGATCATCCGATTCCCTATCGTTATATGCTCTTATATTTCAGATAAGACTAACCGTTAGGCCACTAGAGCTGAAAAACTAAAATTACGATTTCTCTAGTGGACCAGAACCGGTATTTTCCCACTACTTAAGTTAACAAAATCCAGAAAAAGTGAAAAATGAATTTTGTGAGTAAACGAGTAGAGATACGGCAAAATATACAAGGGAAGAAATTGTAGATATTAAAAAGATCTATCGAAATGAACCTTAAAAAAATTTTTACGGCCATCGGTTTAGTCACTAGAGCCCGAAAACCGAAAACGGCATTTCATTCAAAACGCTCTGGAGGCTTAACGGTGCGAGATACGATAAAAAGTCAAACGACCGAAATTGTAGAAAATTAAATTCCCTATCGTAGTATTGTTCTCAGATTTTAGATAGGACGAAGCGTTTGGCCGCTAGAGCCAAAAAAGTAAAATTACAATTTCGGAAATCCGCCATTTTGAATTTTTTTTAGTAGGTTAAAACTAAAAATTTGCAAGTTTAAGATTTTACACTTAGCATTGACCGTTCAGGCTAGACGTACGCCAAATTTCAAGTCTCTAGCTTAAATAGTTACGTCAGAAATTCGTATCCCATATAAGTGAGTCAGTCAGTCAGTCAGTTACACATAGGGCTGTATAGTTTATTAGACTCGCCTACGGCTCGATGGGGGCTCCGCCCCCATGCCCCCTACAATGGTTCCCCCGAAGTGTTAGTAGACGATAACAAATCGTTGCCGAAAGAAAATCGCCGTTTGTAGTTTAGAGGAAGTTAAAAAAAAATACGTGGAAACAACGAATAGTCAAGTAACAAATGTTGAAATAGAGCAATTGTTGTGAAAGACTTTCAATATCGTGAAAGTACGCTCCTTTTCAAGGGTGAAGGGGGTGAGATACTGCTAAATCGCAAAAAACCGAACTTGTAGAGCGTCTAAAATAGAACAAAGTATTGGCGAAATAAAAATCAATATGGCAGTAAAATTTTTAGTATAAAGTAATTTACAAACACTTTACATGCAAAAATGTCAATAGTTTCGTGTTTTTTTTTCAATTTTTTTGGTCTTAAGTTTGATTGAAATTGATCAATGGCTTCTTAAATAGTAAGAACTAGTTGGGTCAATAATATTTACTAAGTTTGAGGCATCTGTGCGCCATAATAGTAAATAAAAAACATTAAAATAGCGAATTGTTTGTGGAAGAATGTATAAGTTTGAAATTACACCCCTTTTTAAGGGTGAAGGGGGCGAGATACTCCAAATTTTCACAATATCAAACTTGTAGAGCGTCTATAGTAGAATATAGTAATGGCGAAACATATATCAATATATCAGTATATTTACTAAGTTTAAGTGAATTACGAACACTTAACATGAAAAAATGTTGAGAATTTTGTGTTTTTACAATTTATTTTTTTTTTTCTAAAATTCGATTGAAATTGGCAAAAAGCTTTTTTTACAGATAGAACCTGTCGAGGTTATAAAATAAATAGAAATTTATGCATATATATTACATAATAGTAAATAAAAATATCAAAATAGCACAATTTTTGAGAAAAATTTTAGAAATTCTGAAAGTACACTCCTTTTTAAGGGTGAAGGGGGTAAGATACGGCAACATCGCATACGATCGAACTTGTAGAGCGTCTAAAATAAAATATAATACTGGCAAAAAATATCAAATTTGCAGTACATTTGCCAGATTATATCAATTTACGAACAGTATACTTGACATTTTTTTAAGAATTTTGTGTTGTACGACCATTTAGGACTAAACTTAGACTGAAATCGGCCAATGAATCTACTATAGTTAGGCCTATATTAGGGCATAACATGTGCAAAATTTCACTCACCAATGTGCCATAATAGTAAATGAAAAATATTAAAATAGTGCAAATTTGTTTACGAGTTTTGAAATTTTGGAAATACGCCGCTTTTTAAAGGTGAAGGGGATGAGATACGGTAAAATGTCATAGGACCAAACTTGTAGAGCATCTAAAATAGAATACATTACTGGAAAAGCATAAATCGATAAAGGAGTATATTTAACAGGTAAAAGAAAATTAATTACAAACAGTATAAATGAAAAAATGTTAAGGATTTCGAGTTTTACGATTTTTGCACTAAACTTAGGTTGAAATTGGCTAATGAATGCTACTATAGTTAGACCTATATTAGGGCATAATATGTACAAAATTTCACGCATCGATGTGCCATATAATAGTAAATTTAAAATATTAAAATAGTGCAATATTTTGACGAGTTTTGAAATTTTGGAAATACGCCGCTTTTTAAGGGTGAAGGGGATGAAATACGGTAAAATGTCATAAGACAAATCTTGTAGAGAATCTAAAATAAAATACAATATTGCTAAAACATGTATCGATATAGCAGTATATTTACCAGGTAAAAGTAAATTACAAACACTATCCATGAAAAAATGTTAAGATTTTCGTTTGTTTACGATTTTTTTGGACTAAACTTAGGTTGAAATAGATCAATGAGTGCTACTATAGTTAGACCTATATTAGTACATAATATGTACAAAATTTCACTCATCGATGTGCCATAATACTAAACGAAAAATATTAAAATAGTCCAATTTTTGTTGACGAATTTTGAAATTTTGGAAGTACGCCCCTTTTTAAGTGTGAAGGGGATGAGATACGGTAAAATGTCACAGGACCTAACTTGTAGAGCGTTTGATTCCCCACTAACGATTTTCCTTCAGATTCGAGATAGGACCTCTCGTTCAAAAGTTACAGCGAAAATAGTAAAACCTTACATTTTCGGGTTACCGGTTTCCACCCTTCGTTATTTTTTTGGGGGGGTTGAAATGAAAAATTGTCGGATTTCAGACTTTTCCCGGGAGTATGATATCTTAAGCCACCCGCATGCCAAAAATCAAGTTTCCAGCTCACCTGGAAGTGACTTAGAATTTATGTAGATGAGTCAGTCAGTCAGTCAGTTACACATGGGGCTGTATATATTATGGACTCGCCTACGGCTCGATGGGGGCTCCGCCCCCATGCCCCCTTTGGGGGTTGCCCCGAATTCGTTAATTGTTCTAAGTCTTAAGAACTGAACAGGCTAGTTGAGGCCTCCACCCCAACTCTATACTTATCTTCTCCGACTTTTTTTAATAGTTCAGGAAATCTTAAGCATTTAAGATATTCTCTTGATATTTAAAGTTTAAATTTATACTTTTGTTTTATATTTTATAAAAAATGCTCAGGGTGTGTTTGTGGAGCTAAATTTCAGTCATCCAAGTGTCATAACAGTAAATAAAAAAATATTAAAATAACTCAAATTTTGTGAAAGAATTTTGAAAATACGCCTTTTTTGGGGTGAAGAGAGTGAAATGCTACAAAATCTTAAGGGCCGAACTTAAAAAGCATCTAAAAAATATAATGCTGCCAAAACATACATCGTAATGGCAGTATCTTTACCGGGTTTAACAAAATCACCGAAAACTGTACATAAAAAAGGTTAATAATTTAGTGTTTTCACAGTCTTTTTACTAATCTTGGATTGAAATCGGCCAATGGCTGCTTCTATAGAAAGAACTAGATATATTCACAGTTTATACCAAATTTGAGGCATGTATGTGTCATAAAAGTAAACGATAAATATTGAAATAGAGCTATTTTGGTGAAAGAATTTCGATAATGTGAAAGTACGCCAATCTTTACGGGTGAAGGGGGTGAGATGCGGCAAAACTGCATTGGACTGAACTTGTAGAACGTTTACAATAGAATGTAATACTAGCAAAACAAATATCAATATGGCAGTGTATTTGGCAGAATAAAGTAATTTACAAACACTTTACACGAAAACATGTTAAGAATTTTGGGTTTTTCAAGGTTTTTTGACTTAATTATAATTTAAATTGGTTAATGGCTGCCACAAAGGTAAGATCTAGTTGATACCATAATATGTACTAAAGTTCAAGCATCCGTGTGCCATATTAGTTAATAAAAAATTTTAAAATAGCGAGATTTTTGTGAAAAAATTTGGAAATTTTGAAAGTAAGCCCTTTTTTAAGGGTGAAGGGAGTGAGATACGGCAAAATTTCACAGGACTAAACTTGTAGAGCGTCTAATTCCTGACTGCGAATTATCCCTCAGATTCGAGATAGAACCTCTCGTTCAAAAGTTACAGAGTATTTAGAAAATGCCTTACATGGTGTAGATTTTACCATACAAAATTTTAGGGGGTTAAAATTTGAAAACTCAATGTTTTGCGATTTCCCCTTTGTATTAACCATACAAACTACGTGTGTACCAAATATCAAGTTTCTAGCTCATCCGGACCAAAAATTACGATTTCTCTATTGTTCCAGAACCGGCAAAATCCCACTACTTATGTTCAAAAATCCGGAAAAAGTGAAAAATGTATTTTGTGAGTAAACGAGAGGAGATACGGTGAAATATGTAAAGATAAAAATTTTAGATATTTAAAAGATCTATCAAAATTGTTATGTAAAAGTTTTTGTAGAACAAACCGTTTAGTCACTAGAGCCCAAAAACCAAAAACGGGGTTTCATTAAAAACGCTCTGGAGGCTTAACGGTGCGAGATGTGATAAAAAGTCACAGGACCAAAGTTGTAGATAATTAAATTCCCTATCGTAGTATTGTTCTCAAATTTTAGATAGGACGAAACGTTTGGCCGCTAGAGCCAAAAAAACTAAAATTACAATTTCGGAAGTCCGCCATTTTGAATTTTTTTTAGTAGGTTAAAACTACAAATTTGGAAGTTTAAGATTTTATCCTTAGCATTGACCATTCAGGCTAGACGTATGCCAAATTTCAAGTCTCTAGCTTAAATAGTTATGTCAGAACTTCGTATCCCATATAAGTGAGTGAGTCAGTTACACATGGGGCTGTATATATTATGGACTCTTCTAGGGCTAAGTTAAATTTTGGGCTGAAGCGTAATTATTTCAAAACCAAAGTTCAAAACATAATGTTGTAATGTTTTGTTATTATTTGGTTCAAAATAATTCATTTGATATAAATAAATCTTTTTAGCGCTGAAATAATTTTTTTACAGATGTTACAAGGAAAATAAATTTTGAGAAGACGTATATCCGTCTTTTAGCCCACAAAAAAACTTAGGTGGACATATCCGTCTTCCACCCACAACAACAATCGATGAATATGCTGATAATATTGAGTATTTTTGCGGGCGGAGGACGATCACATCTGTCATGTCAATTTGTTATTTTATTTACTTCCTATCATAATATGACAGTAAACACGGTTCCTCTTAAAAACAGTAAAAAAAACCAAGGGTTAACAGATGCAAGCAGTGCTTCTGAGTTTTGCCTTCCCAAGTACAGCAGCCACTTTTTGACTTGGTTTTTATAAGCTTCTGTAGTAAAGGAGTCAATTTTTTTTTTAATTTGGTAAGTTTCTGTATAGTAAATTGTGTGATGTAAAATGAGTTTGTGTCTGAGTAGGTTCTGTTCAGTCATGGAATCTGAATTTTTCCTAGAATAGTTGTGTGTAAGTAGTTTTATACATGTTTTGCACCATCTGCTAGTGCTTAATTCAATTACCACGGATGGAACTGTTTCCGTCGAGTTATCAAACTCATCAGACTTTATAATTAAACTTCATTCTGTACGACATTAGAATTCCTAAAATTTATTACAGTAATTCAAATGTAAAAAACATGACTTTTAAAGTAATCTTTAATATTAAAAATAAAATGTTTTTTTTGTTTTGATTATTACAGACTATCCCATGTTTGTTACTATAATTTTTGCAACAACGAATGTTTTCACAAAATTTCATTCCATTTAGGGCCTACTATTAACTAGATCATGATAAAGGCATAGTGATAAAGGCATAGTGCATTCAAAATACTGGTAATTCTAGTTTAAAATATTAAATATTTTAGTTTGTGTTTAAAATCTCTCACAAAGAAAATAGTTTTAGTCAGTTATTTCTTCAATTAAGCTTTAATTAAGAAGTTTAACCCTTAAAAGTAAATAACAACATACACTGGAATGTGCACAGTTGGTTTGATGGTGATAATTGATATTTGGATCATATGAAGGTAACTCTGAGATATAACTACGTGGCTTAACTATTGTTACATACGTGTAGGTATATAGACCGCGAGTGGGAGCGTTGCACAAATTAGCCTACATTGTGTTCAAACTAATTAGAATTAGGTTGGTTTGATTGACTGTTTGTCAACTTTTCAATTAGAGAATCGTTCCATTGATGTAATTCTACGTATATGATATTGTTAGACATTGTTACAACTAAAGCTTTGTGAGACCAAAATCAATAATACTACCAATACTAATATTTAATACCAATAATTAAAAAGATTACAAAATTAGCATTAGTTTTGAATCTATATTTGGGATCAAAAGATGTTATATTGTTTCATATAAATGAATTTAATTGTAAAGTTATAGAAGTGTACATATTCAATAAAACAACTTAAATAAAATCATGAATTGTTTAAATCAGCACTTTAGACAAAATAAGTCATAGACATAAAATGTCTAAAGACTATTGAAAAGGATAAAAGCAATATTCTACCACAAAACAATTGTTTTCAAAAAAAATCCTGATAGACATTAGACATGCCACTTTTTGTATATGTCAATCTATAACAAACAACTTTAAAACATTTAACACAGGATTTTTGTATGATACAGCCAATACTTTAAATAATATTTTGATATCCTTACTGATATTATAAATGTGAATGTCTGTATGTTTGTTATGCTTTCACTCAATAACTACTCAACCGATCATCATGAAACTTTGTACACATATTATTGGAAGTATCAGAAGTATCATAAAATACTTTTATAAAAAAATATTTTTTACAAAAGATTTAAAAACTTTTAATAAATTTAAAAAAATGAATAAATAATCAAGTTGTATGTGTTGCTTAGAAAGAAATTCAATTAAAACTCCAATTTTAGGTATTCCAGCGATTTCTTATATATAGGGTGAGCATGACAGCGAGTGAGCATAACGGCAAGTGATTGTGACGGCGAGTGAGCGTAGTCAACAAGCTAAACCTGACGGCGAGTAACACGAGCAAAGCCCCGGGAAAAAGCTAGTTAATATATACACTGGCACTGATAAATGTTAATATTTTGAAGGTTGTTTCATATAATCTACTGTATAAAATTAACATTTCTTGATTTTATTTGTACCTTGTGATTGTGCGAGGCAATGTATAGAATGTCTGAATGATGTTCCACTGCATTCATGAGTCCTAATACCATCCTGTAGTGTATGTTGTACATGGGCATGTTCTTGTTATTACAACAATGTAATTCAGTTGTAGTGCCACAATGACATGCAATATACCAACTGTGCTAATAGTGAACAGTAAGGGTGTGACCTGACGAGGTTTAATCTAGCTTGATAGTTAGATGTCCGAGAATTAAAACTAAGTGGTTTGTTTATATTGTACAAAAGAATTACAAAACTTTGTCTGTTTATCTGTATGTTTTTGTTCACTGTTAAATAAGATATTTAAAATTGTTTATAGATTGAATTGAGACTGAAAAATGTTCAATTGAGGCACCGAGATGCAAAGGGGTGTAAGTGACAAAATTTAAAAATCACAGATGACCAGTGAAAGTTATAGCGGAAACAATGTTTTATTTGGTGGTAAAGAGATGCAAGTGCTAGCCTTGACATGTGCTGACATCTAGCGGCGTAAAGAAAAACTACTAACTGAACGCTTCATTTTGTTTGGTGGCAGAGGGGGTTAGGTGCATTTACACCTGTTTGTTTCTATTGTAAATGCCAACAAAATATGCATATTCTTTAGTTGCAAAGGTGTGTAAGTAACATGTTTGGAAGTAAAAGGGTGTAAGTGATTGCAGGGCAAATAAAAAAAAAATTACCATGCCAACAATTTAAATCACAATTATTCCAAACTGCATATTTAAACAAACAAATGAATGCCAAAGTTAAGTGTGTAAATAGGGTTTTCATAAGACATACGTAGAATTTACAATAAGACTTGAACTTTGAATTCGTTTTACACAAAATCTTACTTTGGTCACTTGCACCCCTTTGCATCTCGGTGCCTCAATTGTACTTATTCAAATTATGTATTATACATATTTGGAAAGATTTTACTTTTCATCATAGTACTTATGAAAATACAATAAACATTATATTTAACCAGTTGAGTTAAAATGTACTGGAAAAATAGTTTGTGTTTTAATTTGTGTACTGATAATTATAAAGATAAAATATTATTTTGTACAGTATTCTACTATAATAGACAAGTGATAAAATTGATAAAAAGAATACTATTAACAATACCCATAAATTTGACAAAATATTATTAAATGCACTCTTAAAAGACTAGGGGACATTTTTGTGGAGTAATTATTTCTCTTAATAAACCTTGAACTTTAACTTGATGTAAATGACACAAATGGAAGAAATTATAAATAGACCTTAGATGCAAAATGCATAATGCCCAAAACAATGAAATTATGTAACCCATATTTTAAGTAGGGTCTATTTTTTATACTTATAAAATCAGCTTTTTTTATTTGGTAGGAATAGACCTCTAATCCAATGCATTCTGTTTTATACTAAAATTTGGAAGGTTTGTGTACCGTGCCAGAGGTTGTTCAATCGATGTTGTAATCAATTAGCTAGATTTTCAGTGCTGCAAAAACATTTTACCACAGCATAAACATAACCCTAAATTATAAAATGTTTCATTCTTTATTGACGAGAGTGGTAATACTGATTTACGTAACATATGTGACTTGTACTTCCACGCACGACGAAGATTGCACCATGGCCATACGAATAGCTATGAGAAGTCTATTCACGGTAGCGTATAAAGGTCAAAGGCCAATCTAGTTAGATTTAGTGTAGTAGGAGTTAGTTAGTTAAGCAGCACTGCTGGGACATTGTGTCATCTTGTACTTGTACAAACAAGTATCATTAAGAAAAGTCTAAATGTCAGTTATTAACTTAAGTGGTTCTTAGAAACGATTTAGTCATAAATTCACATAAAGAGGTAAAACCAAAGTAATAACATAAACTCACAATAAATAAATCTTTAGCAGGGTAACTTATGCACTTTATTTATTATATAACTAAGAATACTAAGAAAAGGAAGTAAAGTATGTGATTAGCATAGCTTAAAGAGCGAGTAAATGACTTTGTTCTCGAGGGAAGAATTTCAAAATTTATGTTATCGAAGATAATGTGACTCCAGCCCTAGGGCTATTACAAACAACTTAAGTTCATACATAAGTACTTAGCTTATTTGTTTGTTCTATAATGTATTTGTTTTGCTAAGCCTTTTGCAAAATCTAAAAAATAAAGTTTAAAAAGTAAAAAATTCATAAATTTACGTTTTGTACCAATTGCAAACACATTCTTAAATTAGCGATAAGATATTGCTTGAAGATAATTCAGTGATACCCATAAATAATAATTATGAAAGTTGGGAAAGTTTTTTGTTAAAACTATTACAGTAGCAAAAGCTCGTTAGGCCATCTTAATAATCCCTCTAAAATCATAACTCTTTGCTTTAATTAATTTTTTTTGTGTAAAATAGTTCTTCAAAATTTATGCCCATTATAAATACTAAATATTTTTTTGTATTGAGAATTGTTTGTTGCCACTTTTAGTAGAACAATTAAACATCATGTTATTACACGGGTAACATAAGTTTTATATTATTAAAGGGTGAAAGTAATGAAAGTTTTAGGTAGATGTAAAATATTAGGGAGGGAATGAATAATTTATATACTTGTTGAATGATTTTAAAACACAAGTGGAGTGTTTTCTTATATAGTTCAAATACGAGGCAAAACATTTAATATCACATTATGAAAAATCACATTAATTATGAGTTCATTGAATGCGTTTTACACCTCAAAATTACTAAACAGTTATGCATATAATTAAAAAGAATATTTCTCCCTTTCAACGAATTTTCTCATAGGAAATATGCTATTATGGGTGTAGACACGGATGTTTTGTACCAATTGCAAAAATATTCTTCAATTAGTGATAAGATATCGCTTGAAGATACCCTTGAGGTACCCAACCCCGGGACCTTGTTACTTTTTTGTTTTAAGGTCCCTAAAAGCCCAAAACACCATTCTTTCAAATTTATATACAGGGTGTCCAGCTTCCACTTTTACAAACTTTTCCATGTTATTCAGCATGCCAAAACAAACAGAAAAATTATACAAACATATGTCCGAAAATGCTTCTTTAAGCCGCTAGCCGCCATTTTGTTTTTTACACTTAAGAATTTTTATTTCCGTAACGGGTAGTTTTATTGAGTTCATATTTGGCACGTACCTTTATCACACTAATGCTCATTTTTAGAAAAAATGTTATTTTTTCCAATGTATATTAGCGAATTTCCCATAGGGAATAAGCTATTACCGTAGGTCTCATGGTAAGACCTAAGCCCGGGACCATGTTACTTTTTTGTTTTAAGGTGCCCAGAGACCAAAAATAATAGTTATTAAAATTTATATATATATATATATATATATATATATATATATATATAAGTAGATAGTATCATGTTACTTCTAGGACACTTTTGGAGACAATCAAAAATCAAACAAATTTCACAGTTTTTTAATACAATTATGCAATATTTTTGCCATTTTTTGGCCAATTTTCAGCTTATGTCAAATTGTCTTAAAAAATATGCAATTTTGATGAAATTTTTAACAAATATGCCTAAATTTTCTACAAAATAAAATTTTTTAAAAACAAGTAAAATTATCACATTTTATAAGTATTTTTTCAATAAAATTAATAGTCGACTTTTCATAAGGTAATTTAAAATTTTAATAGTATTTTTTCAATAAAATTTGAATTTTTTTAAAACAAGTAAAACTAAGGTTTAGTATCAATAATATTGTAATAATTATTCAAATTTAACTAAAGCAGTTTCTTTATCATCAAAAGTCTTAATATCAGTGACAATTAAATGTAAATCTTTTTTATTTAATTCTTTAATTGATTTATCATCAATTACATTAGTAAATCTTTTTGGTAAATGTACTTTACATTTTTCTAACTCAACAATAATTGTATATCCATATTTATCTTTAATTCTTTCAAATTTTTCAATTTTATATTTTTTATTTAAATTTAAACTTTTTAATGGTTTATATTCTTTAAATCTTAATTCTCCAACATTATTAATTTCTTCTAGCAGATCCATTTATATAGGAAAAAATATCACAAACTTGTTTGTGATAGATATGTTAAAAAGTCATTATCATAATTAGGTTTTATACAAAAATCCATATTTAAGTATTTAAAAATCATAGGTAATAATTTTTTGTATGATATATTACTTTTCTTAAAACATAAATATTTATTAAAAAATAGTGTAATTTTTTCTTTATCTTCATTATTCAATTCAAAATCAATATTGTATATTTTGTTTAAAAATTGATAGTAAAATATCCAATTTGTACAATTCCTTTGTTTTAAAAATAATTTTATATTCTTAGGTGTTATTTCAAAATGATTGGAAATACATAAAATATATAATTCATTAATTAATTGTTGTGTTTTATATGGTTGAAAATGGTTAAATTCTCTTAAAATATGTTTAAGATGTTTATTCTTATTACTTTTTCTCTTAATCTTTTTTTCATAAATAATTCTTTTACATATATTACATCCTACACAATTTCCAATAATAGTAAAATTAGTTTGATTATGACATCTATAACACATATCCATTTATTTAAAAAAAAATTATACATAAATGAATGAACCAATTCATTGTCACAAATGTAAGAAAAAAACTAAAAATATTAATCCACAAATCGTTGAAATGAAAAATGGATTATATAGAATTGCTACTAAATGTTCAATTTGTAAAACAAATAAAAGTAAAATTTTGAAAAAAGAAGTTAAACCTATAATTAAAAAAGAATTAACTAAAAATGAACAAATAATTGAAGCAAATGAAATTCATGCTCCAATTAGAAAGAAATTTCTAAAAAGAAAAATGATTACATTAGGTATTGATGATTTATGGGCAGCAGATTTAATTATAATGAAAAATTATGAAAAAGAAAATGATGGTTATAAATATATGTTAAATGTGATAGATACTTTCTCAAAATATGTTTGGTCAAAACCATTAAAGAAAAAAGATGGAAAAACAGTTTCTAGAGCATTTGAAGAAATAATTAAGGATGCAATTAAAATTAATCATAAATCACCTAATCTTTTACATACAGATAAAGGATTAGAATTTATCAATAAAGAATTTAAAGAAATATTAAATAAATATAATATTAAATTGTATCATACAGAAAATGAAGAAAAATCAAGTATAATAGAAAGGTATAATAGAACACAAAATGAAAAAATGAAAATACAGTTTGAAATTAATAAAAATTATAGATGGATAAATATTTTACGAAAAATTGTTAAAGAATATAATAACTCATATCATTCAACAATTAAAATGAAACCAATTGAAGTAAATAAAAATAATGAAAAGGATTTATTAGATACTGTTTTTAAATATAAACCACCAAAAATAATAACTAAATCAAAATTTAAAATAAATGATAGAGTTAGAATTGGAAATAAAAAATCAACATTTTCTAATAAATATAAAAATAATTGGTCTAGAGAAATATTTATAATTTCTAAAATTAATAATACAAATCCAGTTACTTATAGTATAAAAGATCAAAATAATGAAGATATTATTGGAAATTTTTATGAATATGAATTGAAAAAAACCAATTTGTAAATTTTATTTTATATAAATGGAAAAGATATGTTTAAGGTGTAAATTATATAAAGATATATCTAAATTTTATAAAGACAAAAATACTAAAGATGGGTTATATTATTATTGTAAAGAATGTAAGGATGTGTATTATAAAAAATTATATGATAGTATTAAAGTTATTGAATTAAATGAAAAACAATGTCATAAATGTAAAGAAATTAAAGATATTTCAAATTTTAATAATTATCATTATAGTAAAGATAGAAAAAATACAATTTGTATACAATGTATTAGAGAAATGTTTTTAAAACCACAATTTTGTGAATGTGGTAGAAATATTAAATGGACTAATAATTATTTAAGACATTTAGAAACTAAAATTCATGACAAAAATATAACAAAACTAGAAAATTTAAAAATATGATAAAAAAATGAAGACAAAATTTTACTTGTTTTAAAAAAATTCAAATTTTATTTAAAAAATATGATTTAAACTATAAATTACCTAGTAAAAAGTGGAAATACTTCTTATATTTTTAAGAGTTTTATTTCTAAGTAAAAATTATTTTTAATAAATAAAGAATTTCACCCCTAATAAATGGAACGAACAAATAAAAATATTAATTGTCCTTATTGTAATAAAAATATATTATATAAAAATTATGATAGACATTATAATTCAACTAAACATTTACTAAATAAACAAAAATATGATAATAAAATATTTGAATTAAAACATTGGTGTAAAAATAATAATATATATAATTATAAAAATAAAACTTTAGATGAATTAACAAATATTAAAGAAACATTTGATCTTACAAATTATTCATTATTTAATATAGTAAAATTAAATGAAATTGCAAAAAAATTATCTGTCAGAAATTATGAAAAATTATCTAGAGATGAACTAATTAAAAGATTAAACAAAATTAAAGAAAATCCAAATAATTTAGAATATAGATCATTTAAATATATTCAAAATTTAGCAATTAAAAATAGTATTAAAATTGTTAATAAAACTAGAAAAGAATTGATTGGATTATTAAATGATTATTTTAAAAATAGACCAATTCCAAAAGAAAATATAATAAATTCAGGAAGCTTTGTCATTAAAAGGATATTTTCAAGATTATATTTTAACAAATTCAAATGATGATTTAGATATTAATGATTATTTAGAAACTCAAAGAAATGAAATAAAAAAATTGATAGAAAAACAAAAATTTAAAAATATTAAAGGACAGATGGCTTTAGAATGTGAATATGAAAGAAAATTAATAAATGGTGAAATTCAAAATAGTAATATGTATTTTTGCATAAAAAGTTCAGATATTTTAAATATAGATGATTTTATTGATGATCAATTTAAGAAATTAATAGTTAGAGAACAACTAAATCAACCATCAAAAGGCTCTGGTTGGTCATTAAAAAGATGTGTTGAACTAAATCTAAAATTATCTAAAAATAATTCATTAAATGCTGGATCATATATAGAATTACCAAATGAAATTAAGAATAAAAAATGTTGTGTAAATTTTAAAAATAAAGATGAATATTGTTTTATTTATGCAATTAGATGTGCTATTGATAAACCAAACGAACATGCTGAAAGAGTTAAACAATATCAAAAATATATAAATGATGATATTTTTAAAGGTTTTGATTATCCAATATCATTGAAAGATATTAAATTATTTGAAAAAAGATCATTTGATTCTAAATATAACTATCCATCAATGTCAATAAATATTTATAGAATTGATGAAGATGAAAAAATAGTGCCATTACAAATATCTGAACATTATAATTCAAAACTAGAAATTGATTTATTATATTATAAAATTGGTAATAATTCTCATTATATATTGATTACTGATTTAAGTAAGTTAGTATCTAAGCAATTAACACAAAAAAAATAAAAATAAAAAATATATTTGTAGAAGATGTTTGACTCATTTCTACAAAAATAAAGACTTGAATAATCATTTAGAGATATGTAAATCATTAGAACCTTGTAGACCTATAATGCCATTTAAAGGTCAAACTGTAAGTTTTAAAAATTATTATAAAAAGTTTGAACATCCATATGTAATTTATATGGATTTTGAAAGTATATTAGAAAAGATTGATAATTGTAAAAATAATCTAAATTGCTCATATACAAATAAAATTCAAAAACATAAACCATATGGATTTACAATCTATTTAGTATCTAGAGTAACTAATAAAATGTATAAACCTATTTGTTATAGAGCAAAAAATGAAGAGGAATTAATAAATGTACCAAATAAATTATTTGAATATTTAGATGAAATTTCAAAATATATAGCTAAAAAATATAATTCAAAAAATAAAAAGCCTATGAATTTAACTAATGAAGAAGAAATTAATTATCAGAAAACAAATATTTGTCATATTTGTGAAAATAGTGGTTTTGATAATGATAAAAGAATAAAAGTAAGAGATCATTGTCATTTAACAGGAAAATTTAGAGGTGCTGCACATTTAAATTGTAATTTAAATCTAAAATTTCCTCAAAATATTCCTATATTCTGTCATAATAGTTCAAATTATGATACACATTTGTTTATAAAAGAATTAGCTAAAAAATATGGTAAAATTGATTTGTTAGCTAATACAGATGAAAAATATATAAACTATTCAGTAAATTCTGGTTATGGTTATGAATTTGAAGGTGAACTATATTTTAAACCTAGAAAATTTATAAAATTCTCATTTGTAGATACATTTAGATTTATGGCTACATCAATTGAAAAATTAGCTAAAAATCTTAAAGAATTTAAGCATATAAATAAATTTATAAAAGAAAATGATATAATTGAATATGATAATGAAACTTTAAAAATATTAACTTCTAAAGGTGTATTTCCATATGAATTTATTGATAATGTTGAAAAATTAAACTATGATAAAATATTAGAAAAAGATCAATTTTATAGTTGTTTAACTAATGAAAATATAAGTGATGATGATTATAAACATTATATAAAAGTTTGGAATAAATTAAAAGTAAAAACATTAGGTAATTATTCAGATTTATATAATATTCAGGATGTATTATTATTAGCTGATATATTTGAAAATTTTAGATCTGTTTGTTTGAAAAATTATCAATTAGATCCAGCACATTATCTAACATCACCATCATTAGCTTGGGATTCTATGTTAAAATTAACAAAAATTGAACTAGAATTAATAAGTGATTATAATATGTATTTAATGATTGAAAAAGGTATTAGAGGTGGTATTTCACAATGTATAACTAGATATTGTAAAGCAAACAATAAATATACAAAAAATTATGATAAAACAAAACCTGAAAATTATATGTTATATATAGATGCAAATAATCTATATGGATGGGCTTTAAGTCAAAAATTACCTTATAAAGATATAACATGGATGAATCCTAATACATATACATTAAATGAATGGGAAGAAACAATATTAGAATTAGATGAAAATGCTGAATATGGATATATATTAGATGTTGATTTAGAATATCCTATTGAATTACATGATGACCATAAAGATTTACCATTAGCACCTGAACATTATAATAATAAGCTTTGCACAACATTATTTGATAAAAAAGATTATGTTATTCATTCAAGAAACTTAAAATATTATCTACAAAAAGGATTAAAATTAAAGAAAGTTAATAGAGTTATAGCATTTGATCAAGATGATTATATGAAAAAATATATTGAATTAAATACCAAATTAAGATCCAAATCAACATCAGATTTTGAAAAAGACTTTTTTAAATTGATGAATAATAGTGTTTTTGGAAAAACTATGGAAAATGTTAGAAATAGATGTGATATTAAATTAGGTGATGAAAAGTTTTCATTAAAACAAGCAAAAAACCTAATTTTAAAACATTTAGTATATTTGATAAAGACTGTATTGCTTCACATATGATAAAAGAAAAGGTTAAGTTTGATAAACCAATCTATATAGGATTTTCAGTACTTGATTTATCAAAATTACATATGTATCAATTTTATTATGAAAAATTAAAGAAGTTTGATCCAAATATAAGGTTATTATATATGGATACAGACAGTTATTTTATAGAATTTAAAAAGGATCCATATAAAATTATTAAAGAAAATATTAATGAATTTGATACAAGTGATTATAAGAAAGAACATGAATGCTATAGTGAAAAGAATAAAAAAATAATTGGTAAATTTAAAGATGAGTTAAATGGTGAAATATTAGAAGAATATTGTGGTTTAAGATCAAAATTATATAGTTATGAATTTAATAATAAAAATCCTGTAAAATGTAAAGGTATTAAGAAAAGTGTTGTTGATAAAACATTACATATGGATGATTTTAAGAAATGTTTATTTGATGATCAAGAACAATATAGAGAAATGACTTGTATTAGAAGTTTTAAACATGAACTATATACAATTACAATAAATAAATTAGCTTTAAGTAATAGAGATGACAAAAGATTTATTTGTGAAAATAAAATTGATACATTACCTTGGGGGTATAAAAATAATTATAAATAAATGGAAATTTTAATTGTTCCAAAAGAATTAATAAATAATGATTTTGATATAAAATTATATTTATTTAAAACTAAAATATCAAATAAATTTTTAATATATCTTTTTAAATATAAAAATTATTTTGTATATCATTATAAGTTTAATTTTATAATAGAACCATTTATAAATATAATAAAAAATTATGTTAAAGAAAGTTTTAAAGAAAATGATCAAAATTATATTAATAATTTATAACCATATGATATTGAATTTATACTATAATTTTATGTATATTTTTAAATATTTTCTTTAATAAATTTAAATATATTCAATAATTTATTGAATATCTAACATAAAAATATCTATAAATTTTACTTTATTATCATTATAAGTAAGACCCGTCTTTAAGACGGGTCTCAAATTTGTATATAATTTATTATATTTATGAATATTTTTGAATGTTTAAGATGGGTAACATTTTGTTACCCTTAAGTTTTTATTGTATAATAAGGTTACCTCCTTTAAAAAATTTTAAAATAAATATTCTAATTTATATGGGACCCATTTTGGGTCCTACCTAATTTTAATAAGTTTTGTATGTTTTTCATTATATGATAAGGGGGACAAATTGTCCCCTCTAAAAATATCTATAAATTTTAATCTATCCTTATTGTTTTCTACTTTTTTTATTTTAAAATTAATAAATATAAACCAGATTCATTAATAAACATTGTTTTATTATCTATTTTATTGACGCCCTAAAAAAGTTTTAGGGCATCTGAAAAACATGTTTGTACATCAATTTTTAGGGTGTCATAATTTGTGACATCTATAATTTTTATGTAAATTAATTTATCATCATTATGTAAGTGTAACTGTTGGTTACACTTGATATTTTTAAAGTTTTATATATTTTTTTACATTATCAATTAAAACTTTTCTAGAATTTTTATATTTTAAAATATAACAAATATCTTTTCTTTTAAGCCAAGGTTTATTTTGTTTATTAAATACAATTAATTTATTATTAAATATAAAATTATTGTAATTAAATCAATTGTTTTATTATTTATGTAGACAAATTTTATATTACAAATTGTGTTTTAATCTTAAATATACAATACTTTTAATATTTTCATTATTTATTTGATTTCCATCACTATCTTGAATAGATATTACAATATTTTGAATTTTATTTATATTTTTTAAAGGAATATAATCAATTTCATTTGGTTTTTCACTAATTTTTGATCCATATTCAACATTTGGATAAAATGAATATAGAATTTCTGATTCTTTATGTAAATGTGAAAGATCTTTATGATTTTCAAAACTAGGATCAACTAAATTACAATGAATTTCAATAACATCAAAAGGTCTAATTTTTGGTAGTTTTATTCCTTTTGTTAATACATTTGGTTCAATCATTTTATCATCTAACCCTAATAAATCAATTATAATTGTTGTTACTATAATTTTAACAGGAGATTTTATTATAATATATGGTCCATCATTTTTCAGTATAAAATCATTTTCATCAAATTTATTAATTTTCTTTTTAAATTCTTTTAAACTATTAATAAAAATATTTTTTATTTCTTCAATTGTATAATTTCCTTTATTTATATCAAAATATTGATCTATAATTTTATCATCTTCATCTTTAATAGAATATCCATAACAGTTTTTATAATCATTTGGTATATTTGATATAAAATTATCTGAATAAAATCCACTTAAACCAATACTATATTTTCCATCTAAATGTATTGGATGTTCTAATCTTAATTCTAGTTTGGATGAATGACCAATTATTTTAAATAATTTCATCTTATTTAAATGGAGAAATTTTTAGAAAAAAAAGATAATATAAAATTAGAATCATATGATAAAAATAATAAAAATGATCAACCTATTAGATTATTAATTATAGGAAGAAGTGGATCTGGTAAAACTACATTATTATTAAATTTTATTTATAAAAGATTAATTCCATATTCAAATTTATATATTTTTAGTAAATCATTAGAACAACCATCTTATAAATTATTACAAAAAAGATTTAAAAATATAGAATCAAATATTAATAAACCAATTTCTTATTTTTCATGTGATGATATGATTCCACTAAATAAATGTAAACCAAATTCATTAGTAGTTTTTGATGATTGTATTTTAAAAAAACAAGATAAAATTAAAGAATATTTTATAATGGGTAGACATAAAAATATATCATGTATTTATTTATCACAATGTTATTCAAAAGTTGATATGCAATTAATTAGAAATAATTTAAATATGTTATGCATTTTTAAACAAAATGAACATTATATGAAAAAAATATATAATAATTTTGTTGGATCAGATATGAAATTTGATAAATTTAAAACTATTTGTAATGATTGTTGGAAAGAAGACTATGGATTTTTAACTATTAATTTATTGAAAAAATCAAATGATGGAAAATATATGAAAAATTTTTCTGATATTAAATAATGATAATGGCTTGTTGTATGTTTGATTCAATAATTGATAGAATATTTATTTTATTAGTATTATTTATTTCATTAGTATTTATATATTTAATGAAAATTACAGAAATAAAGTAAAATAAATTGTGTTTAACATAATTAGTGTTTATGTTAACATGATTTGTGTTTTGTGTTAACATGATTTGTGTTTTGTGTTAACATGATTTGTTTTTATGTTAACATAATTTGTGTTTGTGTTAATATAATTTGTGTTTTGTGTTAATATGATTTGTGTTTATGTTAACATAATTTGTGTTTATGTTAACATGATTTGTTTTGAACCTAAATTTTTCTTTGTAATAAATGGATAAAATATCTGTTAATGAAGCTAAAAAATTAGATGATATTGAGAAAAAATTAATAAAAGAATTTAAAAATCAAATTAAAATTGAAGATAATTATGAAAAAATTAAACAAAAAGCATATGAACCTATAACATCAGCAATTGGTAAAGTCGAAAATAAAATTGGTGAAGTCTTAAATGAAAATAAAAACCTTATGGAATTGGTACCTATTGTTAATAATTTTGCCAATATATCAATACCAGAAACTGAAGAACTAAATTTACCTTCAAGTACTCCATTCAGACCAATCAGACAACCAATAATTCAAGAAGAATCGACATTTATTGACCCAAATTTAATTTCACCTCAAACATTAGATAAAATTATTGGTCCATTAGCACAAAAATATTTACCAAGAACAAAAGATGATAAATTTGGTTTATATTGGAATAAACATAAAAAATCATTTATGATTGGTGATAAAATAACTGTAATTGATAATGATGATTTAATAATTGATGATAAAAAATATAATGGAACACATGGATTATGGAGATTGTTAACTTATGAAAAGAAACCAGATAATAATTTATATACACAAGATGATTTAAATAATTATTCAAAGATTTTATGGGAAACTAATTCAATTTATAAAAATAATGATCCAAATAGTAAGAAACCAAAATCTAGTAAAGGTGATAAATATATTAATTTAATTAAACATATTTGGGAATTAAAAGGTGAAATTGAAGGTACAGGAATCAGACAATATACAGAAAATAAAATTGAATATAGATTTATAGATGATTTAAATAAATTAGATAATATTATTAATTATATATATGCACAAGAAAAAGCTGGCAATAATAATTTTTTAAATGAAAAGAAAGCAATTAAAGACTTTATATCAAATAAATTAGATGAATTAATTGAAAAACCTGAAGGAATTAAGTATTTAAAAAGAATTTTGGCAAATATTTCATCACCATTATTAAAAGATGGATCAGGTATTTTAAATAATGTTATAAATAATTTACCTTTTGAATTACATGTACCTGGTTATCAATATCTAGGGCCTGGAACTAAATTAAATAAAAGAGTAAAAAGAGGTGATCCTGGAATAAATGATTTAGATAAAGCTGCTAAAGAACATGATTTATTTTATAGAGATCATAAAGATACAAAATCTAGGAATAAAATAGCTGATAAAATTTTACAAGATAAAGCATGGGATATAGTAACATCAAATAATCATGGAATTGGTGAAAGATTAGTTGCATTACCAACATCAGGTGCTATGTGGATGAAAAGAAAATTTGGCATGGGTTTAGAAGTAGGATTAAAATTTTAATAAAATTAATTAAGTTAATCTATATTAAAAAACTATAAATTTTTTTCTTAATAAATGGAAAAAACAAATATAAACTTGACAGATAATCAAAAATCAAAAATAAAATTAGCATTTAAAAATAAAAAATCAGTTATAATTCAATTTAATATTGATCAATTTAATGAAAATGGAAAAGATATTATATTATTATCTAACAGACAAATTAATAAACTAAATAAACATAAAAAATTAAATAAAGGATTAAGATTTGAATTTTCATATAATCAATTAAAAGAAATAAAAAATGGTGGATTACTAAAAGAAATTTTAGATTTTGCTGATAATATACCTATAGTTAAAAATTATACACCAAATGTTAGAAAGGGAGCAAAAGTAGTAAAAGAATCTATAATTCCTAAATTTATAAATTTTGTTGATTGGTTAGATCATGAATTAAAAAATGTAGAAGGATCTGGTTTAGATAAAAAAACATTAAAATATATGAAACAAAATTATAAAAAAATTTTGAACCACTAACATTAGGTGAATTAGAAAAATTGTGTAAAAATATAAAATATTTTAGAGGTGTATTTATGAGAGATATATTACCTAATAAAGTTAATAAATTTGAATGTGGAATTATAAATTTAGATTCATTTGATGGAAATGGAACTCATTGGGTTTGTTATTATAAAAAAGATAAAATTAAATATTATTTTGATTCATATGGAAATATAGTTAATAAACCACCAATAGAATTAGTTAAATATTTAGGAAAAGATAATATATTTTATAATGATAATCAAATTCAAAATTATAATGATCCACCAATTTGTGGTCATTTATGTATTTTTACATTAAATGAATTAAATAATAATAAAAAATTTGATAATATAATAAATAAATTAATCCTTAATAAATATGGATTCACAAAATATATTTGATCTGTTTGGAAGACAGAAAAAACATCCAATTAATATTAAAGAAGATTATATAAATTCTAAATTAAATATATTTTTTAATAATTTTAGTAAAAGTTTTAAAAGTCATGTAAAAAAGACTGAAAATCTAGTAAATGCTATTGGTTTATCAAAAAATTATATAAGTATTAATGGTAAAAGAATTGTTAATGTTAAACCAAGTATAAATAAATATGATGTTGTAATAAAATCAGAATTAGATGAAGTTTTAGATTCAATTATTAAAATTGGTAATGATCATTTAGAAACTAAAAAGGATTTAAATAAAATTACAGACTTTTTAATTAATATTGGAAAATATGTTGAAAATTTAGAAGAAAAATTAGAAAAAGAACTAAAATTTCTATTTGATGGAGTCAATGAATCCATAAAAGAATTAAATGCTGAAATAATACTAATTAAAGATGATATAGATAAATTACAATAATTATTTTATATAAATGGAGTTGATTTATTGTCTTAAATGTAAACAAAAAACTAATTCTAAAGATATTCAGATAATAAAATTGAAAAATATAAATGTAATTAAATCAAAATGTTGTATTTGTAATTCAAAGAAAAGTTGTTTTACAAAATTTTCTCCCTAACAAATGGCTCTATACAGTTCATTTGATTTATTCATTATCAGAAACCAAAATCAATTAAACAAAGATGATTGGGATGATATTTCTGAAAAATATGAGTTGAGTATTAATATGATGAGATTGTTTCAAAATAAATTAAATTGGCAAAAAATTGCTCAACATCAAAATTTAACTATAGATTTTATTACTGAATTCATAAATTATCAATTAAAAGATTATATTAATTTGATTTGTAAATATCAAGATTTAACTGAATATTTCATTCATGATTATGCATTTACATTAAATTGGGAATTAATTTTAGAACATCAAAAAATATCAGCAAAATTTATACTTGATCATGCTACTGAAATTGAATATTTTAAAAGTAAAAATGAAATTGATACATAAAAATTATAAAATTTGACATCATAAAATTATAAAAATTTTACTTGTTTTAAAAAAGCTTTTGATTTAAAAAATTTATCCTTAATAAATGGCTGATTACAAAAAATATGTAAATGATATTGAAAGAGCTGAATACAAAAATTTCTATCCATTATCTAAATTACATTTAAATGAACCTAATAAAAAAACTGAATTTAATATAGATTTTGGAGATGGATTTTGTACTTCTAAATTTCAATTTTATATATCTGGTAAATTGACTAAATCTGATGGAAATGCATATGATAATGGTGCTAATATAAAATTAATTGATAATTTTGTTCCATTTTTATTTTCAAAAATTGAAGTTAGAAAACATAATAAATTGATTGATGAAATTGAATATCCTGGTCTATTAAGTACAATTAAAGGTACTATAACTTATTCAAAATCAGAAATAAATCAGATAAATAATGGTTTTGAATCAAATTTTAAAAATAAATTTGAAGCAATTGGTAATTTATCTCATTTTGGATTAGGATTTTTTGAAAATGTAAATATTCCAATATACAAAGGAGGTTTTAATATAACATTTATTAGATCAGAAGATAATGATGCAATTTTTAGATGGAAAACTAAAAAGGCTGATGGATCTTATGATAATGCTACATTACCAACTGAAGGTAAAATAACAATTGATGAATTTTTTATTAGAGTTCCTATAATTGAATACAAAACAACAAGTAAAATTCAATTAATTAATGAACTAAGCAAATTTGAAAAAGTAAATTTTCATTTTAATCATTGGCAATGTATTGAACAAAAAAATATTACAGGAAAGAATTTAAGTTTTGATATAACAAATATCTATAGAAATATTTATAATCCAAAATTTATTATAATTGGATTTCAAAAATCAAGAACAAATGATCAGTTATTTGATACTTCTAAATTTGATAGTATGTATGTAAAAAATATAAGAGTAAAACTAAATGGTCATTATTACCCTGATGAATTAGAAAATTTTGATATAAACAATGAAAAATTTAGAATTATGTATGAAATGTATCAAGATTATAAAAAAGTTTATTATAATAGTAGTAAAATGTATTATAATCCAACAGAATTTCTAGAAAATAGACCAATTTATGTAATTGATACTACAAAAAATCCAACAAATATTTCAAGTTCAAAAAATGATATTATTATTAATGCAGATTTTGATTATGATATAGTAGCTACTAGTAAAACAAATTGTTATATTATTATTATATCTGAAAAATTACTTGAATATAATATAATCAAAAATGATATTACTGAAATTAATTAGAATATATTATTACTATTTTAGTCAAATTTATTGAAAAAATACTACTAAAATTTTAAATTACCTTATGAAAAGTCAACTATTGAAAAAATACTTATAAAATGTGATAATTTTACTTGTTTTTAAAAAAATTTTATTTTGTAGAAAATTTAGGCATATTTGTTAAAAATTTCATTAAATTTGCATATTTTTATGACAATTTGACAAAAGCTAAAAATTGGCCAAAAAATGGCAAAAATATTGCATAATTGTATTAAAAAAACTGTGAAATTTGTTTGATTTTTGATTGTCTCCAAAAGTGAGCCAGAACCAACATGATACTATCTACTCACATATAAATATATACATATATATAAAATTTTTAATGACTATTATTTTTGGTCTCTGGACACCTAAAAACGAAAAAGTAACATGGTCCTGGGCTTAGGTCTTACCATGAGACCTACGGTAATAGCTTATTCCCTATGGGAAATTCGCTAAAAGGGGAAAAAAACTGTTAAGAGGAACATACATACAGTCATGTACGACTACACAAGATTAAAGAGTATTTCGGGAGAGTTTAGTTTTATATTACCATTGACATTGATCAAGTCTACACAGGAATAGGGTTCTCATTGATGATGAAGGTTCGGTTAACTCAGAACATCAGTAATGGCACCGACCGACCAACATACAAGACTTTTGTTAACACAGTAAAAACTCTTAATCATCTTACACTAATTGAAATCATTAGTTCCGTCCATTTTGAAGAATTTGGAATTTCATATGTACAATTTAATTAGTTGATTTTCCAATTGGTTATTTTTTTAACTGAGCAGGATATAGTAATTAATTTATTTTGTATTTAGTCTCTATTAATTAATTATAATTGATTACAACAAAAATTATTAACTTTGATCATATTTTGGGACGCTAATACTAACATGGTTTCGCATCAGAGTAATTGCACGATTCTACATACCGTATTCGCATTTTTGTATATTCCCGGCCGCGGTTGAAAACGCGATTTACTGTAATCGCGTTTCCCAACAAACTCTTTGTAACATCACACGACCTACTAAAAACCCATGGTTCCAATTATTCAGCTTCCAACTAAAACGAACAAACAAAATTGCGACAAACCCCCCCCCCCGCCCCCCAAAGACAAAAAGAGCGCGGGCGGCGGCGCTTAATCGGATTGCGCCATACGGTAGCTGTTACTTGTATGGCTAAACCTGGTTAGTTGCCGCAAACAAAACACCACTATTGATATAATTTGCGGCCGATATCGAGGTTCCTAGTTCCTCGGCAACAATCACATCCATGTTGATAAATCAGACCGATCCGGAAACGCTTTCTCTAAATCACAGAAACGCCCAACATTTTATTGTTGCTAGCTAATTTATCGTGTTTATCAACAACGGGCGTTTACCGTTTATTATTTGCACAGTCGCAGCTGCCGAGGCTGATTTCGTGTAAACTTCATATTTAATTCCCGTTTAAAATAAATACCGGGCAATTAACGATGACGGGTCACTATTTGATTTCGACGCGCCAAATATACGTAATTATTGGACTGTATTTATGATTTTCATGTTATTTTTTAATCCGTTAATTCTAGTTCATTTGGTGATTATTTATGTTAATGCGAAGATATTTGTAAAACCTTTTAAATTTGTCATGGATTTTGTTAGGCACCTGGAACAACAAAACGTTCCATATAATGATTGCCAACAAAAGTAAAGCATAGACAAACTAGAAATAATTACTTAAGTATATACTAACAAATATATGCTTAGCATTTTCTTAAACTGGTTAAGTATTGTCAACAAAATTTTGTTTCGTAAAACATTTCGTTTATATCTTGCCAAAAAAATGTTAAATTCTGCTCTACTTTCTTGATAGAAAATCAAAAAACAAAATTTTCCTTTTAAAAAGCATCTCAATCCAAGCTAATCTTTACACTCGTAACCTAGTATTTTGTAAAATAATAAAACCTCTATATCAAACTAAAAATAGCTGACGTCGTGAAAAAACGTCACGAGGCCCACGAGAAGTATTCTAGTGTCAATTTATATTATCTCAAGAAACTATCTCTAGTCTGCTTACAGAGGCGCTCTACCCGTCTGCCACGCGCGAATGCTAGGGTTTAGAATCTCTGTGTTTGTCAACCCAGTTGTAAACCAATTTAAAATATCTTGATGTCATTCTTTTCATAAAATTGTTTTGTACCCCGCTATAATCTTACATTTTCGATATTAATTTAAATAAATAAGCAGGGAGCTTGCTAACAATGTTGAAATAAGCGTTTTTGTATAAAGTTTTAACGCATCAAAACCAATTTTTAGAGAAAAAATAATTATGTACGTGAGTACAATATAATCTTAAGAACAAGAATATGCAATAGGATTGGTAAGTTTCAAGATAACGATTCAGAAGGGAGATGCGAAAGGTCTACAATTTTAAAAACACCGTTATTAGACCACCGATCGATTTCGCACAGAAAAGAAAAACAATGAATGTAACAAAATTTTAAATCACCCGTCATGTATTTTCCCAACTGTGACATTCTGCGCATAGCGGCAGTTACCCAATGAGCATAAAAATTGTTGGAAACTGTTTTAAAATTGTTTTAATACAATTTCAAAATATTTTGATATAAGTTTGGTATTAAAACAACTTTAATACAAGTTTTAAATCATTTTAAAATTGTTTTAAAACAAGTTTTATAAACTCATATCAATACAAGTTTTAATGACAGTTTAAACACTTTTAAAATTGTTTTAATACAAGTTTATAAACTCATATCAATACAAGTTTTAATAACAGTTTAAACACTTTTAAAACTGTTTTAAAATTGTTTTAATACAAGTTTATAAACTCATATCAATACAAGTTTTAATAACAGTTTAAACACTTTTAAAATTGTTTCAATATTGTTTTAATACAAGTTTATAAACTTATATCAATATAAGTTTTAATAACAGTTTAAACTTTTGAAATTGTTTAAAAATTATTTTCATATAGTTGTAAAAACTTGTTTTAATATAAGTTTTAATACAAGATTAAACAATTTTAAAACTGTTTACAAACCATTTTAATATAAGTTTAAAAAAGTTATTATAATAACAGTTTGCAAGAATATTGAAATTGAATTGAAACGATTTTAATATTAGTTTTATTTGCTTATTAATAAAAGTTTTAAAAACAGTTTAAAAATTTTGTTAGAAAA
>CM061537.1:10030699-10094619 GCA_030545055.2 Neoaliturus tenellus | reverse complement strand
AAAAAGTCTAAAGACAGTACTTTGTATTTTGAGGCTCCAATGTTAATCTTATGGAGAATAAGGATGTGTTAATATTTCACTTATTAAGCAATATTTTTGGATGAAACTTGGTTTCCTGCTTCATTTGGTTGAGATTCATTCATTTATGGTAAAAAAATCTTGGTTTTTGTGCTTATCATGGCAGTAAACCTGCATACTCTTTTCCCATGTTAATTATATGGAGAATAGGAAAACTCCTTTAGTAATGGATAGATATTAATGAAACATAGTATATGGCTTCATATGGTCGAAATAAATTTTTTGTATGCTAAAAACGTACTTTTAGTGTTCCCCATGGCAGCATACCTGCATACTCTTTCCCTATATTTATCATAAGGAGAATAGACATTTATTTCCCTATTTTTATGAGCACGTGATGATATTTGATTTAAGGGTTTATTTGGTCAAAATTAATATTACTAATTTGGAAATTCGCTGAGTACGCAGGTCTGCTGCGACGGGGGGTATTTTTTAAATAACAGCCATTCTAAATTTTTTAAACTTAAATATCGCAAAATCGGTAGATTTTATAAAAATCTTACAAGAGACAAGAGAGTTGATAAATTAAATTATATAAACAATGATATCAAGTTTGTAAGGATCCAACAACAAATGACGGAGTTATTGAGATTTTTCTCTTAAAATAACCTAAATTGGCATTAATCATAGTGCAAAACCTGTGTTTTTCTGCAAGAAATCCTCAATAACTCCGTTATTTGTTGTTGGATCCTTACAACGTTGATATTATTGTTTAGATAATTTAATTTTTCAACTTTTTTGTCTCTTGTAAAATTTTTAAAAAATTTACCGATTTTGCGATATTTGAGTTTAAAAATGTAAAATGGCCGCAATTTTGAAATTATATATCGGAAAAAATAATATTTTTTTAAAAATGAGCATTGGTGTGATTAAGGTACATGCCAAATATGAACTTAATACAACGACCCGTTACGGAAATAAAAATTATTCTTAAGTGTAAAAATCAAAATGGCGGCTAGCGGCTTAACAAAGCATTTTCGGACATATGTTTATATGATTTTTTTTGTTTTGGCATGCTGAATAACCTGGAAAAGTTTGTAAAGGTGGAACCTGGACACCCTTGTATGTATGTGTCCGTGAACTTTTGAATGGAACCAGCCAACTTTGATGAAATTTGGTACACAAATGTAAGGCAGCATCTCCTTGAATCTTTGAATGAGTTCGCAAACTGTTACTCCATCTAGGAACCATTAGTTCCTGGGAATGGGAACTAATGGTTTTTCTAATGGGTAAAAAATTGAGTTTTCTCTTTTTTGACCTTGATTTTTAAAATTCAACAATTTTAACTTAAACCAATTAAAAGAGCTAAAAAATCCAATTTAGTATTTTGAATTTTTAACAACTCAAATTGTAACAGTATGAAAAAATTCAAAAATATGTTTTCAATGTTATTATTTTAGGAAGTCATCAACTTTTTATCTTGCTTATTGACATATGGCTTGATAAATATTGGTACACATTCACTAGTTAAGGTTAACTTATTTTTAGGGACAAAACTTGTATGGCGGTAAACGTATACATACAGTACTTACTCCCATAATTTTTATGGGGGAATAAAAAAATACCAAAAGTGTAATGAAAATTCGCTAGACACGTTAGCAAGGGAGGGCAGACGGACTATATTATCCCCATTAACAGAAAACTACTAAAATAATCATTTGATGTTTTGTGGAATATTAATTTATCATTTCTACTTTCTGAACAAAATGCTGAAGACCTAGAAATCGTATAAAAGGACTATTTTAGAAAAGAAGTTCTATAAAAGAAACACAGATCTTAAATGTGGTTCTTCAAATTATAACAAAATTATTCCTTAGGATTTTCCATTTAATTTACAACTTCAATGGATTCAACCTTGATGTTTTAAAATTCAAAATGCTGTACTTCATTTATAGAGAAAAATTATATAAACTTGTCTCTTGTCTGGGGAAATATTAGAACTACAGTAATTTATTTCTTGAATAATTGTCTGCTGAAAAACATTATTTTAATAGTGTAATAGTATGCTACATTAACTTATGAAATTCAGTTAAACTGTTGTATAATGAATGTATTAAGTTTTATATTTGAGAGATGAGTTTAAAAACTTAAAATAATTCACTTCAACACTTCTTTATATTTTAAAATAAATTATGCTATCATTTTTAACGTTACTTGATTTTAAATGCAGTACCAGTTATGTGTAATAATTACCTTTTATAAAACCACGAATAACAGAAGAACTAATTGCTGAGATACTTAATCATCAATTTAGGAAAAACTTTTAATTCTTTTACATGATTTTGATCTCTCGCCAAGAATTTTTGCGATTTTCATTATGTCCTTTTTGCATTAATTAGTACAGCTTTTCAGGAATGTTAATTCATCTTAGTGTTGAAGTTAACAGGTGAATGAATAAATTACGTCTGCATCCAATGGGATTCATAAAGTGCCCCTTCATCGTCACATGTAAAAAAGTAGCCTACTTGAGTGATATTGAAAGGATCGATTACATCACTTTAGAATCTCTCCAAAAAAGTGTAAGAAAATCTTAATTGTTTTTCTAGTGGAAATTTCGAGCTCGGGTCTAGAAAGGCAAGCCGCCAAACCCGCTGTTTAGTGGCCTGGTAGAGCCCTTGTAAGACATTATTGTGACCTAGTTTAAAACAAACTGTGGATAAACTTTCCTGACCAACGATCAAAAACAGAAGCATAGCTGCACCACGTGTAATACCATATTGTTTCCTAAGTATATGTAACTGTTTCATAAGTTATTAGGTTTCCTTGCTGACTGCTTACTCCTTAGCAAGTTACTAGTGTATAGGGCCTACGTTCCTCGAAATTTAGTTTAGTTTCTTTGTGTATTGAAAAAATAAACTTCATACATATTACTTTTACCGTTTAAGCTCTTTAAATTCAATTTTTTATTCTGTATATCCTCCATGGCTTATCAACGAATACACTTTGATGTTTTTACGACCACTCCATCATTTTGATTATCAGTAATCACCCAAAACACCACTTTTTGACAGCTGTACATGAACAGATGTTTAAAGTAATCAACCCAATCCCAGTTTTATTCTAATGGAAAAATTTCAAATTATAATGATTAATAGTGTTTTTATTTTAAGCTTGAGTCTTATCATTTTTTTATGGATAAGACTACAGATCAAGCCTTATCCAACTACTCAAAAATTTGCATATCGGTTGAAAACTGTATAAAGAGTTCCATTTTTTTAATAATAAAAAATCTTCCTGAAATGTAGGTAAAGAAAATATTTCAATACCTTATCCAATTAATTTAATGTACATAAAATTTTTTACACGATCACATACAAATTCCAAGTAATAAGTAATATTTTTATTAATGAATTTAACATTAGGGTCCGTCCATAAATTACGTCATCTGAAAATAGGGGAGGGGGGGTCAAGATTAAAAATGACGGTAAGATGATGTGTAAGAGGGGGGTCCGGCTTTGATATGACGTCATTTAAAAAATGATGTTTTATTTGAAATTTCGTCAGTAAAACAATGATAAGTTTGTTCACAATTCAACTATTATAAAATAGACTAATTATCTAAGAACATACATTTAACTCTTTTTGAGAATGGGTTTATAATTTATTTTTCCACTAAAAAAGTCATTTTGGCTTTATTTCTAAAAGTAAATTCAGATTTTAATGGTCAATGTTTTTATTTTAGTTATCAGGTAGACGAGGGGGGTATTGAAATACGTCATGTTTTTCAAAAACTTCAGATTGTATAAATTATTTATTTATTTATTGACATATTCATTACACAATAGCTACAGGACATTACCCAAAACAGCTATCTTGAAAACAAACAAAAATTTTAAAAAATATAATATTTAAACCAGTACAAGAAAATATATTACATGCAAACAATAAACTTAGGCATAAACAAAGGAAATAACAACTTTGTGTGTGTGTGTGTGTGTGTGTTTGTGTGGATTAACAAATGTATAAAATAAATTACGGTAAATACAAGTGCAGTATTAAACATTTACAATACATACACCAATACAAAAAATACTAGTTAATTAAATAATCTATCCATCTAGTGTAATAATCTATAATGTGGTAGATACAGTGGTTTAGATATGAAAATATCCGGTTTGAATAATTCTTTCAACAAAATACCGCCAAATAGGGTTCAAAAGTTAATTGATAGTCTTAATAAATCAATAAAGAATAGAACTTAAGTAGCGTTGACGAAAAAAAGCATTTTGTTTACTTAAAACAGAAGTTTTTTTTTTAATAACGTCATTTTTCTGAGAGGGGGGGTCCAAAAATGGCCAAAAAACGATGACGTAATTTATGGACTGTCCCTTACTTATGACAGAAATATTGGTTTTAGTAATGTGTACTTAAATGAAGATCTAAAGATGAACAGAGTTTATGCAGGTATTATTGTTTATTAGAAATAATAATTTATTTTGTGTGTTGTATTAGTGATTTTGTAATAAGACAATTTGATATAAATAAAACAATAAGGATTAAAAAGTACACCATCGGTTATTTGGAATACGAAAACTTACTAGTGTGTTTAAATGAAGAATAAGAAGGAAGTGTGATTCTACGTACAATTGTTTGGTCATAGGTCATAATTAATGTTTGATGAAGGTTGAATGCATTAAAAAAAACTTAATATTTTTACTCAGTCCAAATTTGTACGATATATAAAAAGTTCCAAATCAGTCATATATTAAAACAGTCTTGCAAATCGGTAAATAAAAATAAATTAAATCACACCAGCCAACAATGAAGAGTGTTAAGCAAATAACTAAATGCAAAAAGCAGAAAACATTAAATCTCTCAGAACTTTAAACAACTTTATTGGGAAAAAAGTTTTAATTGATGTTCTGTTTATTCTGTATGCATGGTTTTCCTTAATGGATGGTGTAGTTTTTAATGCTTATAAAAATTTATTACACTAACTAGTTTTGTTATTCTCTCTTATAAAACAGGCATTTCATTGTTGCTGGTTAAATTGTGCAATAGCTTCAAATATTCTATTCTGAGCTAAAAAATATCAATCAAAGATAGATTGGTCGAGGTGGCGCAATAGATGGCCTTCTAGATGCCGGGATTGACTCTATACGATTTTTTCCTGTGGGGATAAATGAAAAACATTGAATATGCGTTCAGTAACTTTGCTCATTTAAAGGAAAGAATTGATGAGACCGCTTCATTCATTTCAAGAGCCATGGTGCACAGCGCATGGGCATGGGGACGAGGTCGACCATGGATTACATATCTGCGGAGATATATAGGTATTAGGCACATCAAAATGTACTAAAATGTATCAGTATAAAATTGTTTTTAATGAGGGTTCTAATGAAAGAAATATTTTTAAAGTACTTTGTTTGGTTCTATTTTTATTTAATATTAAAAATATTCACCATTCATTAATAAAAACTCTGTATTCTCGCAAAAGTGAACCTTGTTCGCAAGGCACCAATTGTATTATTGCTCCCGGTGCCTGTGAGAGTAACTTAATTACTTGACATAGATGCTCTATGTTCTCTTCTACATAGAGGTAAATATCGCCCACTTCACATCAATGTCAAACTTGCACTGCGTATAAGCTCATCCGCTGAAAGGGTTTCCGCTGCCCTTGGGATATTCCTGCCTTTGACGTTTGACAAAACGTTTACAAAATTTTCATCAGTTTTGACACAAGTTCTTTGTACAATATTTAGACTTTTACTTGTAATCTGACGTTTTACCATCAGTGCCAGTAAATTTAGGTCAATCCTACAAGGTTTAGGTCTTGTTAACGAGTCGTTGACGTTCAACACAATTTTTGTCATTAGAATTTCACCCACTAAATGCACAACTCTTCCGGAAGGTTGGCAACGAATATTCCAAATGAAGAA
Organism: Neoaliturus tenellus; assembly: GCA_030545055.2. NCBI lineage: Eukaryota > Metazoa > Arthropoda > Insecta > Hemiptera > Cicadellidae > Neoaliturus > Neoaliturus tenellus. Next base: position 10,088,662 of record CM061537.1, on the reverse strand, counting down.
AATCCCCTGTGTTAAAAATTTTCATAAAACTTGGAATCAACAAAAAATTTGTTTCTGAATATTTTTGTTTTTTTTAGGCCTAACTAATCCGTTCAATTTAGAAATTTAAGTAGGGCCTACAATGTGGGCTGAAATGATACACCTGATAAAAGAACACAAGTGAACGCAACAATTGTACCAAATGAAGTTGCTGATAACATTCAAACTCCGCCTTGTGACCAGCAGGTTTGACAACCCTCCTCCCCTCAACCCCCTAGAACTCTTCCCACACAATCCCCTTGTTGTTGCTACTCATCTGCGTAGGCGGCGAAATGGTCAAACATGACAGTTATCTTGACTTTATTGAGTTGCTAGCTGACCTTTGACATACATTCTTTTTTCCTTCTACAGTATTTATAACACATTGAATAAAACTTGATTTTAGAGTAATTTTATATAATTTGTTTGAGAAATGTTGTGTATGGTTTTTAAGTTTTATGTTACACTTAGGATTTTTTTATATACAAAATAAAATTAATTTTAGTTGTAATTGTTTTTGGACTTTTGCATGTGCCGTATTGCTTTCAAAGTCATAGTCTTTTAAGGTTGTGATAAATTTTAAAATGTGTAAACAATCAGCTGTTTATAATGTTTATATTTTCTAAAAATATTGTTCACTGTTATTCATCATGGCAATGTTTTAAGTTATTAAAAGCCTAATTTTTCAGGTATTTTTCTGTATTTATTCTCACCACAATTTTAATAACTTAATTTTTTTGAGTGATGGATAAGTATATCAAACCAAAATGTTTTGACACAGACCACAATGCACCAAATGCTGAAAAAGAATGGAAGCATTGGAAAAAAGTATTGTCTAACTTTCTTGAGACAATTAAGTTCACCGAAGATTCCGAAAAGTTGAAAATCCTTCTAAGTAACATATCTTCGGATATTTACGGACTAATTGAAGATTGTAAAACTTTCGATGAGGCACGTTCACTCCTAGATAAACTGTACGTTCCAAAGAAGAGTGTAGTGTTTGCCAGGTATCAACTAGCAATCCGAAGGCAACAAACAGGAGAAAATATCAAACAATACTTGAATGTACTACAAGGCCTAAGTAAAGACTGCAACTTTACTATGGTAACTGCCACTCAACATAGAGATCTTTACATCAGGGATGCCTTTATAAATGGACTCCAATCGTCACTTATCAGACAAAGGCTTCTTGAGAATCAAACCCTAGAACTTGATGATGCTGTAAAGCAAAGCTCTGACATTGGAATCTGCTCAAAAACAGGCAAACCAATACTCCACACAACCTAATTATACCACTCTAACAGCAAATGTTACACCCCCTTGTTGCCAAACTTCTGGTATCACACCTTCCAATGATGAAACAGTTGCCAATCAATCATGTTCTTCTGTAGAATCTAACAATGCAGTTTCCGCTGTCTCTAGTCCCAACAATCGCACTTTGAACCGAGATCAGAATTGTTATTACTGCGGGTATAAAACCCATCCTAGAAATAACTGTCCCGCTAGAGGGGCCTCTTGCGGTCGATGTGGAAAAATCGGTCATTATTCAAAAGTATGCAAGTCAAGGTCTGCTGTAAAAACCCATACTACTTCCTCGGTAATAGGATATTCTGCACAAGCGGGCCCTTCTGCATCTCTCCAAAAAGCTTTGTCAAAAATTAAAATAGACAATCTTACAGCAACCTGTCTCATCGACACAGGCAGTTCACACAGTTACGTAAGTTTACAGTATGCTAAAAAACATCGATTCACCATCCATCCAGAGTCTGGCTGTGTTTCAATGGCATCAACTGGCTTAACATCTAAACTTGAAGGCTTCATTGTCACAGATATTAAGCTGTCTGGTCATAACTATCAGAAAGTTAAACTATCTGTAATGAAGGACTTGTGTGCGGACGTTCTGATTGGTCATGACATTATGAAAAATCATTCAGACGTCAACATAAGTTTTGATGGCCATCTTGACCCTCTTAGGATTTCAAATTCAATCCCTGCTTCCGTTACACCGCCCAGATTGTTTTCAAATCTCTCACCCGAGTGTTCTCCAATCGCTACTAGATCTAGATATTTTTCACAAGAAGACTCTCAGTTTATCAAGGAGGAAGTTTCTAAACTCTTAGAAGATGGTATAACCGTAGAGAGCAATTCACCTTGGCGTGCTCAGGTACTAATTACGAAGAGTGACAACCATAAGAAGAGGATGGTAGTTGACTATTCTCAAACCATAAATAAATTTACTCTACTAGATGCCAACCCCCTACCAAATATTGATACTTTAATTCATAAAATTTCCGAATTCAGAATATTTTCCACCATTGACTTAAAGTCGGCCTACCATCAAATTCCGATTTCCCCAGACGAGAGAATGTTTACTGCCTTTGAAGCTTGTGGGAAGCTATACGAGTTTACCAGGATACCATTTGGCGTAACCAATGGTGTGGCATGTTTCCAACGAATTATTGACAAAATAATACAAGATGAAAATCTACAGGGAACATTTGCCTACCTTGACGATATTATGGTCTGTGGAGAAACACAAGCTGATCATGACACGAATCTCAGAAAATTTATTATGTGTGCCAAGAAAAACGGGTTGGTTATTAACGACTCAAAATGTTCATTTTCTAAAGATTCGGTGAAAATCCTTGCTTGATCTGCCAGCACCCAAGGACCGTGCCTCACTCAAACGTGTTCTTGGTTGTTTTGCCTATTACTCTAAATGGGTTCCCCGATTTTCTGACAAAATCCACAGACTCACAAAATGCAGTACGTTTCCCTTACCCAACGAGGTTTTGGAGGATTTTGAAACAATCAAAACAAATATCGCCAATGCTGTCATTACGACTATTAGTCACCATTCTCAACTTGTTGTAGAGACAGATGCCTCGGATTTTGCCCTAGCAGCAACGCTTAGCCAGGATAATCGACCTGTAGCTTTCTTTTCGCGTACGTTAACAAACAGTGAGAAATTCCACTCGGCGAATGAAAAGGAAGCTGCAGCAATAATGGAAGCCCTTCATAAATGGAGAGTGTTCCTTTTGGGAAAGCCATTTAAACTAGTAACTGACCAACAGGCATTATCGTTTATTTTCAATAAAAAACAATCAAGCAAAATAAAAAATGACAAAGTGATGAGATGGAGGTTGGAACTGTCTCCATACGATTTTGAAATAGTTTACCGGTCAGGATCTCTAAACGTCAAGGCCGACATGTTATCTCGTGCATGTGGAGCAACCAGCAACAACAAATTGAACCAACTTCATGAGATGATGTGCCATCCTGGGGTCACCAGGATGTTCCACTGGCTACGATCGAAAAATCTACCCTACTCTCTTGAAGAGGTCAGAAGAATGACATCTGAGTGTCCTGTTTGTGCCGAAATCAAGCCTCAATTTGAAAATATCAAGGTCATCTTATCAAAGCTACGGCTCCAATGGAGCGACTAAATATTGACTTCAAGGGACCTATCCCCTCGAATTCTCGAAACCGATACATTATCACTATTGTGGACGAATACTCCCGCTTCCCTTTTGCCTATCCTTGTCCGGATCTTACATCTTCTACCGTAATAAAATGTCTCACTGACCTTTTTACCACCTTTGGTCTTCCCGCTTATATCCATTCTGATAGAGGATCTTCGTTCTTGTCTCATGAAATTACATCGTTTCTACACTCAAACATGGTCGCAACCAGTCTTTCTTCACCTTACAACCCTAGAGGGAACGGCCAAGTAGAGCGATATAATGGCATCATTTGGAAAACTATTAATCTCGCCCTTAAAAGTAAACAACTTCCAGTCAATCGTTGGGAATCCGTTTTGAATGAGGCATTACACTCCATCCGCTCCCTGATGTGCACCGCGACCAACTGCACTCCCCATGAACGATTCTTACCTGCATACCCTAGGCGAACGTCCAATGGTTCCACATTGCCGTCATGGATCTTAAAACCAGGAACAGTTCATGTAAAAAAGAATGTCCGTACAAGTAAATATGATGACCTGGTTGAAGAAGCTGAGTTAATTGAAGCGAATCCTGAATACGCGTTCATACGAAGAAAAGACGGCAGTGAAACAACTGTGTCCTTGCGTCATTTAGCCCCAAGAGGTAACGCTAACTTGCCATAACAAGATGACAGAAGCCAAATACAACATTTAGAGTCACTAGAGGAAAACGCAAACCCTAACGGCAATCGAGAAAAGCAAGAAGGCGTTATCACTGACAATAAAAATACTCAAGAAGGCAATGTTATTGAAACTGAAACGGTTGAACCCAGACGCCCCCAGCGCAACCGCAAACTTTCAGCTCGTCTGCGTGACTATGTGTTACCTAAAGAGATTGGTGGGGGAGAATGTGATGAATTTTAAAATGTGTAAACAATCAGCTGTTTATAATGTTTATATTTTCTAAAAATATTGTTCACTGTTATTCATCATGGCAATGTTTTAAGTTATTAAAAGCCTAATTTTTCAGGTATTTTTCTGTATTTATTCTCACCCCAATTTTAATAACTTAATTTTTTTTTGAGCGATGGATAAGTATATCAAACCAAAATGTTTTGACACAGACCACAATGCACCAAATGCTGAAAAAGAATGGAAGCATTGGAAAAAAGTATTGTCTAACTTTCTTGAGACAATTAAGTTCACCGAAGATTTCGAAAAGTTGAAAATCCTTCTAAGTAACATATCTTCGGATATTTACGGACTAATTGAAGATTGTAAAACTTTCGATGAGGCACGTTCACTCCTAGATAAACTGTACGTTCCAAAGAAGAGTGTAGTGTTTGCCAGGTATCAACTAGCAATCCGAAGGCAACAAACAGGAGAAAATATCAAACAATACTTGAATGTACTACAAGGCCTAAGTAAAGACTGCAACTTTACTATGGTAACTGCCACTCAACATAGAGATCTTTACATCAGGGATGCCTTTATAAATGGACTCCAATCGTCACTTATCAGACAAAGGCTTCTTGAGAATCAAACCCTAGAACTTGATGATGCTGTAAAGCAAGCTCTAACATTGGAATCTGCTCAAAAACAGGCAGACCAATACTCTACACAACATAATTATACCACTCTAACAGCAAATGTTACACCCCCTTGTTGCCAAACTTCTGGTATCACACCTTCCAATGGTGAAACAGTTGCCAATCAATCATGTTCTTCTGTAGAATCTAACAATGCAGTTTCCGCTGTCTCTCGTCCCAACAATCGCACTTTGAACCGAGATCAGAATTTTTATTACTGCGGGTATAAAACCCATCCTAGAAATAACTGTCCCGCTAGAGGGGCCTCTTGCGGTCGATGTGGAAAAATCGGTCATTATTCAAAAGTATGCAAGTCAAGGTCTGCTGTAAAAACCCATACTACTTCCTCGGTAATAGGATATTCTGCACAAGCGGGCCCTTCTGCATCTCTCCAAAAAGCTTTGTCAAAAATTAAAATAGACAATCTTACAGCAACCTGTCTCATCGACACAGGCAGTTCACACAGTTACGTAAGTTTACAGTATGCTAAAAAACATCGATTCACCATCCATCCAGAGTCTGGCTGTGTTTCAATGGCATCAACTGGCTTAACATCTAAACTTGAAGGCTTCATTGTCACAGATATTAAGCTGTCTGGTCATAACTATCAGAAAGTTAAACTATCTGTAATGAAGGACTTGTGTGCGGACGTTCTGATTGGTCATGACATTATGAAAAATCATTCAGACGTCAACATAAGTTTTGATGGCCATCTTGACCCTCTTAGGATTTCAAATTCAATCCCTGCTTCCGTTACACCGCCCAGATTGTTTTCAAATCTCTCACCCGAGTGTTCTCCAATCGCTACTAGATCTAGATATTTTTCACAAGAAGACTCTCAGTTTATCAAGGAGGAAGTTTCTAAACTCTTAGAAGATGGTATAACCGTAGAGAGCAATTCACCTTGGCGTGCTCAGGTACTAATTACGAAGAGTGACAACCATAAGAAGAGGATGGTAGTTGACTATTCTCAAACCATAAATAAATTTACTCTACTAGATGCCAACCCCCTACCAAATATTGATACTTTAATTCATAAAATTTCCGAATTCAGAATATTTTCCACCATTGACTTAAAGTCGGCCTACCATCAAATTCCGATTTCCCCAGACGAGAGAATGTTTACTGCCTTTGAAGCTTGTGGGAAGCTATACGAGTTTACCAGGATACCATTTGGCGTAACCAATGGTGTGGCATGTTTCCAACGAATTATTGACAAAATAATACAAGATGAAAATCTACAGGGAACATTTGCCTACCTTGACGATATTATGGTCTGTGGAGAAACACAAGCTGATCATGACACGAATCTCAGAAAATTTATTATGTGTGCCAAGAAAAACGGGTTGGTTATTAACGACTCAAAATGTTCATTTCCTAAAGATTCGGTGAAAATCCTTGCTTGATCTGCCAGCACCCAAGGACCGTGCCTCACTCAAACGTGTTCTTGGTTGTTTTGCCTATTCTCTAAATGGGTTCCCCGATTTTCTGACAAAATCCACAGACTCACAAAATGCAGTACGTTTCCCTTACCCAACGAGGTTTTGGAGGATTTTGAAACAATCAAAACAAATATCGCTAATGAATGCTGTCATTACGACTATTAGTCACCATTCTCAACTTGTTGTAGAGACAGATGCCTCGGATTTTGCCCTAGCAGCAACGCTTAGCCAGGATAATCGACCTGTAGCTTTCTTTTCGCGTACGTTAACAAACAGTGAGAAATTCCACTCGGCGATTGAAAAGGAAGCTGCAGCAATAATGGAAGCCCTTCATAAATGGAGAGTGTTCCTTTTGTGAAAGCCATTTAAACTAGTAACTGACCAACAGACTAAATATTGACTTCAAGGGACCTGTCCCTTCGAATTCTCGAAACCGATACATTATCACTATTGTGGACGAATACTCCCGCTTCCCTTTTGCCTATCCTTGTCCGGATCTTACATCTTCTACCGTAATAAAACGTCTCACTGACCTTTTTACCACCTTTGGTCTTCCCGCTTATATCCATTCTGATAGAGGATCTTCGTTCTTGTCTCATGAAATTACATCGTTTCTACACTCAAACATGGTCGCAACCAGTCTTTCTTCACCTTACAACCCTAGAGGGAACGGCCAAGTAGAGCGATATAATGGAATCATTTGGAAAACTATTAATCTCGCCCTTAAAAGTAAACAACTTCCAGTCAATCGTTGGGAATCCGTTTTGAATGAGGCATTACACTCCTTCCGCTCCCTGTTATGCACCGCGACCAACTGCACTCCCCATGAACGATTCTTACCTGCATACCCTAGGCGAACGTCCAATGGTTCCACATATCCGTCAGGGATCTTAAAACCAGGAACAGTTCATGTAAAAAAGAATGTCCGTACAAGTAAATATGATGACCTGGTTGAAGAAGCTGAGTTAATTGAAGCGAATCCTGAATACGCGTTCATACGAAGAAAAGACGGCAGTGAAACAACTGTGTCCTTGCGTCATTTAGCCCCAAGAGGTAACGCTAACTTGCCAGAACAAGAGGACAGAAGCCAAATACAACATTTAGAGTCACTAGAGGAAAACGCAAACCCTAACGGCAATCGAGAAAAGCAAGAAGGCGTTATCACTGACAATAAAAATACTCAAGAAGGCAATGTTATTGAAACTGAAACGGTTGAACCCAGACGCCCCCAGCGCAACCGCAAACTTTCAGCTCGTCTGCGTGACTATGTGTTACCTAAAGAGATTGGTGGGGGAGAATGTGATGAATTTTAAAATGTGTAAACAATCAGCTGTTTATAATGTTTATATTTTCTAAAAATATTGTTCACTGTTATTCATCATGGCAATGTTTTAAGTTATTAAAAGCCTAACTTTTCAGGTATTTTTCTGTATTTATTCTCACCACAATGGTCAAATAAATTCCTGGTTTATAGTTACAATTTAATTAAAATATATACTGCGGCTCTATTTTTAAAACTTCTAATTTTTTAGCTAGTTTTAGCTTAAACAATTTTATTTTTTATGTTAAGGATAGTAGGCTATTATTTATTGTAAATATTTTTCTGTGGTGGGAGGAAACATGATTCACCAGTAAACCTTGTAAAGCCAAGTTGGGATTTAGGCCTATGTTGTTTAAAAAAGGAAGGACTTATGTTACCTTATCTTGGAATCACACACAATCTCGATGTAGGTAAAAGGGCTTATAGACGGGGATCGGGAAAAGTAGAGAAAGCAAGTTGTTGGCTGCAATTACTTGCCTGTTGCACTTACTGCAAACTTACCTTGTCTATAGGGTACCTTCCTCCTTAATTTAGGAAAACAGATGGCAAGTGACGTAATGGAACGTACACTTGCAGGCCTGTAATTTTGCTACACTGAATAGCTAAGCCTTCAATACAGGAATAGTAAAATTAGTTAATAATAAAAGGAATATTACCTTTGAAAAAGACACAAAGTCTAAGGAAAATTACAAATGGTAGGACATTGCTAAGAAGTGCAGAGGAATGCTTAGGAGAGATAATGGAATGGAGTTTATTACTTTCTCATTAAACACGAGTGTTCTGGATCAGAATTGATTTAATACACAGGGAGGTGTCCTGAGGGGTATTGCAGTGTTATAATCATTACTATAGAGCTGGCTAATTAATCCAAGAGATCTCACTCACATTAAAAAGTGAGTGATTTACAATGAAACATAAAAACCAGTGAAGATGAAAATAGCGAACTCAATTAATTAATCTTGTTAGATGGGCCGAAATGTACTAAGGTAGTTGTGGTCCATTAATGGCTGAGAATACAAATTACATTTTTAATTGTTTCTTATTGTTATTGACACTTTTCTGCCAACGCTTATTAAGTTTCAACAAATGTAAAATCTTCGTTAGAATTGAAAAGGACAGAACCTTTAAGAGGATTTCGCTTTCACATTTTCTTGATTAAGATTTATTGATTGAAGAATCACTTTAAAAGTACCCACATATAATTCGTATTCAAAGCCTTCAATGAACTACAACTACTTCAGTATATTTCCACAGCCCACTTTAACAAAATTAATTAATTGAGTTTCTTTTATGTCTTGCTATGTCCATCCTTCACTGGTTTTTATGTTTCATTCTAAATCACATACTTTTATGTGAATGAGATCTCTTGGATTATTTAGCAACTTTATAATTTTATTCCACTGGGATTCTATTTGATTCTCTTGTCCGGGTATTTTCAATTTTAAAATTATTATTATTATTAATACTTATTATTAATTATTAAAATTGATAATCGTCTCGCAGTATAAAACATGTTCATTGTTTTAGCTGAAAATTCCCGTATAAGAGAATCGGAATTGAAATATTTCCAAACCTCATCAATTAAAACTTAACCGATACAATCGAAAGGTTTCACCGCTATGTTTATTGGATTCAACGGTCTGGAATGTTCAACTTTGTTGTACGCAGTAAATGAAAAATTCAATAACCGCAGTCTGTTACGACTTGATATTTATCACATGATAGGTTTACGCGACAACGATGCAACACAATCTACCGGAGTTTTCATGTTGTTGCAACATTGACAACTGATCTGTTTTTGTATTTCTCAACGAAGCAAATAGTAATTAATTATCAAATCACTTTTAGCAAAACCTTATGAAAATATCATTTTCAAAATTTATGTCAAAAGTCAAAGTTATTTTCCTGGAGCGGATTTCCACGGGATTAGGTCTACCCAAGCAAAACAATATTTCTTAATATTACTGACAATATCGGTCAGGAAATATTAAGAAAATATTAAATTAATGTTTCCACAATATTTATTTAAGTTGGGACAAATGTTGTAAAACATTTATTGTCAAAATAGAAAAATAATATTTGTTAATGTTAATATTAATTTATATTTTTTCAAAATATTGTTCGTTACGATTGAATAATATTTAATAAATATTGTTTTTTATTGCAAAAATATTTATTAGAAAATTTAAACGCTGTTTATATGTTATAGGCCTAACAATATTTTCAATTAATACAAGAGAACCAATATATTTTCAAAAATTATTGAACTAAAATAGTCATCTTAAAAACATTATTTTCATCAAAATTAAATTTTTTACAACATCAGAGTCAGCACATTAGGTTAAAATCAAGTTTTTTTTTCTGTGGAAAATGTAAAAATAAGTGTGAAAGATTGAAAAAGATACTTAACTTATTTAAGAGAGAGTAGATTTACATTACTTTCTAATAACTGCTGGTATTAGTTTAAACTGACAAATTTACTATCAATTAATAAAAGACTAATCAATGTTGAAAAATGAAAATTTTAATATTGAAGAATTTTGTACAATAAGAACAATAATTATTATGTAATACTTACAATTTTGCGATCTACCATCAATTTTTAACATAGCCTAACTATTTATAAGTTATAAACAGAAATTTTTTAAACACTTATAAACATGTAAGGAAACTCTAGTTAAGACCTAACGTATTTAGGACGACATAAAAATATATAGGCCTTCACGGGAAATGGGGGTTATCGTTGATAAGAGAACCTGAGTATCAACTGGCTAAGTAGTATAAGAACTCTAATGTAACATATTACTCAACAGGCAGAGACCAGCTTGGCATAGTTGAGAATATATTATCAATGTTGAGAAAATATTGCCGACAATATTGAGACAATATTGTTTTGCTACTTGGGTACCGCTTACAGAGTTGGATTAGATTGACGTTGCGGTGAGGAGGGCGACTAAATTAAGTAATCTGTCCATCGATGTAGGAGTTAAATTAATATAAACTAGAGATCGCCCACTCATCAACAAACGACCAAAATTACAGTTGCTCTGAAAAAATTTATTCTTAAAATATTTTGTACATGAAACATCTGTTCTTACTGTCTTGCTAGAATTTGTTATTACAAAAGCTTTCTTATGTAATCAATTACAATTCTTCCATATAAGATTAACATTAGAACTTTGAAAGCCGGTGCGTAGCTCTGGAGACAGATCTGAATTACAATGGGATTCTTATCATCTAAAGGACAGTACCTTTCGAACGGTGTGCGCGGATTTCTCCTATTGATGCAGACAAGCTAAGATAGAAGGAGGAAAAGAAACATGCTTGCCTATTAATATAGGCTACTGTATAGATTAGAGATCGCCTCCAAATCGAAATTCAACCAAAATATTCAGATGATATGGACCGACCCAAGAAGCTTAAAAATATTTTATATTTGAAACATTTTAGGGGGGAAAGAAACATGCTTGCCTATTAATATATAGATAGAGATGGAGATAATTAAGTTACGCAAAAATGTTAATAATTCAATTAGTGTTTTTAAAACATTGTTGACATTTAGGAGAGAATATTTCATAATCGAGAAAAACAATTTGTTTATCTCTTTCAGTCTAAGCTATAACATGAATTATTCTGTCAGAATTAAGTGTAAATTCTTTAAAATTAATTTAAATGTTTTTTTTTCCAAGAAATTCATTGGCATGAAAGGTTCAAGTTGTGGTGGTTACTTAGGCCTACAGTTGTAAAAGAGTGAAATCACTATTGTATTAAATGTAAAATATCTATCGCAGCAGTCCTGCGTACGTAGCGAATTTCAAGGGATATTTCTATTAAATGAACAAAAAATTGTGAGAGTCTAACTAATAATCTTCACTAGTAAATATAAAATATTTAATGGCATTATAAAGTTGATAATTTTATACTACTATTGTTGAAATATTGTAATTTTTTGCAGTAATTAAAGTGCATATCCAAAGCTACAATGCAAAAGAAACTATCTGTTAACGAATCCTAAAACATAAACAGTAGAACCTACATATTTTACAAATGCTAAAGATGCCTGATTAAAAACAGACACCATCTATCTCTCCCTCACACACACGTTACACTTATTTTCCGTTAAAATACCATAAACTTTTGTATTTATGTCCTCTGCAAGAAAAATAGGCTACTGTATATAATAATTTGAACGACAGTATATTTGGCTTCTGGGGACCTCAAGCAAAAAAGTATCATGACTCTTAAGTACACCGTAATAGTGTATTCCCTATAGGGGAATTCGCTAAAAGAGAATTACTTTTATAAACGCTATCACACTAAGACATTTTGACTTAGAAAAATATCATATACTTATGTTATAGTATTTATTCGCAAACCGCTTTGCATTACACGTGTTTCAGCTTTGCTTCGGTCGGTGAGTGTTTCGCAGCACTGTAGTTGTAAAGTAGGTCACAATAGTCGTGTACATTGAAGCAAGCGCTCGATCACACCACAACATGGCTTGCCTGTTGAAGCTTGCCTTCCAAGAGCTCGAAATGTCATAGAAAAACAGTTGAGGTATAATAACTAGGTACTTTTAGATTTAGAAAATATAAACACTTTTTTCATTCTGCACGAAATCAGCCTGTTTTTTGTCCTCTCCATAGAACCAGAAACGTTTTTTATTGTCCTAGGACTATAAAATCAACTGGAATATTTTATAGGTCCTATGGACTGTAAAATCAGCTGTTTGCTAAGTATACTGTGCGAGACTACAGATCGCGCCACAATCATCCTACACTCATATCTTATTCATACTTGGCTTAAACTACCTATTTAGTTAGGACAAATAGCCATTTCAAGAAAGGTATTTATACATTATTATTAATTTATTAATTCTGAGATGCATAATTTTTAAATTCAAACGTTATAAATATGATTGTTTGTAAATAACATAAATGTAAACACTGCATATTACATACTTTGTAAATATAACCTCGAAAATACTATTTTATAGTTAATATTTTTAACTATTAAAAGTCTAATTCAGCATTATCATAGAAAACGTTGTCCATCACTCGGAGCAAAAGTGTCTTTATGGTGCTTAATCGTTTTAAAAACTCAATTGCGCAATATAAACAATGTATACAAAGGGTCTGTATACATTGCTATAAAGACCCTATTTTATTCCTAGGGATGAAAACTAAAACTACCATCATAGATTCAATACGAGACAACATAGTAGGGGACCCAGCCGCCTCTATCGTGCATAATAAGCGAGATAGTGATACCCAAAAGATATACTCTTGAAATCGATTGGACCTTTTTCTGGGTACACTAAGGGTCACCAAAACCAATGTTGCCACGATGAACTCTCTTGCAAAAGTGGTTTTATCCTGTGTTAAAAATAAGAAAATTCAAGCGATTTTTAATGTACTTGTTGCATAATAATTGTCATAGCTCCGTTGTTTCTAGCTCTATTTTGATAAATTAAAGATAGAAATTTTCACAAAAAGTAGGAAAACAAGACTAATTCATTTTAAACGATTTTATTACACCGTAAAGTAGTTAAAAAGCCTCTGAAACAAAAAATATTGTTCCAAAATATATTTATGTTTGTTTCCAATTATGTTTACGTCATACCAATGTCTCCGATGTCACTAAATATGATACCACTAGATAGATTAGGTAATTTACAACAATTTATGTCTCTTATAGTTTTTTCCTACGAAGTGCCGTTTTTGAGTAAAATGTAATTTTACAAAGTATATCAGGTCGAGGGCCGCGCGCTGTTGGCGGGTCTCGTCGTCGTAGACCGCCGCACAGAGCTAAGTTATCAATCATTCTATTGTCATTTTAAGACTTATAATGTATACCAAGTTAATATTTAATCTCAACTGCTTTCGTTGTACCTGCTTGAACATAAATTGCAATTAGCCTGTTGCAGCACACCTGCGTACTCAAAGTGTTTTTAATTGTTTCTATAGTAAATTTTCATCGCTAAATTGAATGTTTATTATTGCAGGATGGTAAATTTTTTCAGCAGGGTTACAAATGTAAGGTAAATTAATAGATAAAAATGGTTTTTTGATAATTTTTAAAACAATCTTGGTACTTTCATATCTTACAAATTAACAATTGGAAATCGTAACAATATTTTGTTAATATCAATGCAAACACCATAACCCATTAAAAGTTTAATATGAATAATTAATTAGTTGTATTGTAAACTATTTAAACAAATATTATTTTAATACAAAAAAGGGAAACCAGAGATTGACTATTTTGTGACATTTCGTTGATTGCTCTTGCCAACTCTGCAAATACCTTTTTATCCATATACAAAATTCAATGATAATCCTCCCATATCCGCAGGCAAGGATACTTAAAGCTTCAAATTAGGGTCGGACAATAAAGATGCCATCCACAAATTAAATTTGAAATTTTCATATTAGAATAACATTTCTTTTTTTATTTTTTAATATTTAATTGATCGCTTGAGATTGAAGCTAACCTGAAAATTGTTTAGCCCTTCAGGTGAGCTCGTTTGCTACGCTCACTCGTCCCAAGTTTGTTATAATATCCTCTCGTCTTTTATTTTTAATCTTCCTCAATACTTTAAACGATAACAGATATGTATAAAAGTAATATTCCTAAATGTAATCATATGTTCCAATAGCAAAATTGTTGCTTCCATAAGAATAACATGACAACTTAAATCTGAAGTCTTGTTGGGCGTTAGCCCCATATAAGAATCTGGATAAAAATTATCCTATATGTCCTCCCCCCAACTTTTCAGGGAAATTCGTTCATCAGTTCTTGGGTTATAAATGGTGTAACTAACACGATTTTTTTATTATACCTCTACCAATTTTACAAAATTTCAAGATTTTACTTTTGTTTGTTGAGAATAATATTTCATATAACAATAGCTTAAAGTAATTATATAAACGACAAAATTGTGAGAAACCTTCTTTTAAGACCGATTAGGCCCAATGAAGCTTGTTACTGTCATACCTCTTTTTTATGGAATACTTGTAAACCATAATCAATATTCGTTTGGAATCAATTAATAAAGAAAATTGAAATGAGAAAAAAATCAATCTTGTAAAATATTTGGAGAAACATTCAAGCTTAGAAAAATGTATTATCTATAAACTAACCTATACTAAACTAATAATTCTAAACTGTTTGATACTCAATAAAGTTTTATGAATTATGTAGGCATAATATAAATTACTAACGATAGCGAAACAGAGTTATTAATCCAATGCATTGAGGGTTCAAAATGATTAATAAATGATTTTCTTGTTTAATCAATCATATTAATACACACTATGTTAGACAAATATAGTGAAAGTTAGTTTTTTATGTGTGCATTTATGATAAAAAGTATATTTGGTTAACACCATTAAAAATACCCCCATCGCAGCAGAACTGCTGCACACTCAGTGAATTTTTAACAGGATTCCCTTTTTTAAATTCCCCCATAAACACCATGGGAACGAGGATGGTGATTTGCTGCCTTGGGGGTATTGCAAGTAGATATATGAAAATCCCTTCCCAGTGCAAGTAACTAAATTACATCAAATTCTGTTATTTTTGATATTCCCCATAAACCCCATAGGGGTCTTGGGGTTGATCAGGTAGGTTTGCCGCCATATGAGTGCTATAAGTAAATATAAGTTAAACCCTTCCTAGTGAATGTATATACCAAAGTTGATCAAATTATATCAATAAATAAGTGAGATACAAGGTTTTGTTAATTCCCCATAAGAATAACATGAAAACCATTTTTTTGTATTTCTCTGTAACCTGATAAGCCATGTTAAGAATTCAAAATACTAAATGTTTTTTTTTTTAAGCTCTTTTAAATGGTTTCAGTTAACATTGTTTAATTTTGAAAACTTATGTCCAAAAATGCCAAAACCCTGATTTTGGCCCTTTTAAAACCCCATAAAACCCTGTACCCATAACCTGATAATGCTGGTTCTTGAATTCATGAAAATAGACCTGGTCCTACAACTTCATACCATTTTTCATCAAAATCGGAGGTCCCTGTTAAAAGTTATCAGTACCACGGACATATATGAAAATGAACGAACGGCATTTTTGGCGTCTGGGGACATCAAAATGAAAAAGTAACCTGGTCCCGTAATAGCGTATTTCCCATAGGGATATTCGCTAAAACTAGGGGGCCCGTGCAAAAAAATTCGCATTTTGTAATGTATTCCTTTCCGTTTGTAAAAACGCAGCTACAGAACAATTCAAAGGAATTATGCCTTTTCAAACAATATTTATGTTGAATACGCAGTGAAAGACAAACTATTGTTGTTTATAATATATATTCAAAATTTATCTGTGGGTAATCTTTTGTTAAGTTACAATTGATATTTTAAAATCTTTTATGAAATTTTGTCAACATTTTGAAGCGCCCTCTAGAACTAAATCAAAATCTAGAATGGCGAAGCCCGAATCGAAATCATTCACCCACGCGCTAGATCATAAGATTTAAAATGCCACATCAATCTTAAAAATTGTTTAAGAAGGTAGGGAGGAAAAGGGATGCAATAGACAAAACTTTTATAGTATTAAGAATAATAATGATACATTATGGCAAAAATATTGCAATTTTATGTAGTATAATTATAAAACATTTTATTGGTATGGAGAACTGTGTTATCGAAATATATCGAAAACTAAACCGGTTTGCAGGGATTTAATATTAATAATATGATCCTTATTTTAAAGCTAAAGTATTCATGACTGATTAAATTAAAGAACTTTTTATTAAAGGCTGTATGAAGGTGGTAAGATGGAATAATTCTGTTCAGTGTTAATTTTATTCAGTGTTATCAATAGTTATCAACGCTCAGCAACGAAATATCACAAAATAGTTTTTGTGTAGTCTGAAATTATTACATAATAAATAACTTTTTCAAATATATATCGATAAACCATTTTATGTATGATTTCATTTAAATTTGTAACCCTGCAGAAAAAAATAATAAACCTGCAAACCCAAACACTCAATTTGGTGATGACAATTTATTATAGAAACAATTAAAACACTTTGAGTACGCAGGTCTGCTGCAACAAGGTAATTGCAATTTATGTTCAAGCAGGTACAACGAAAGCTGTTTAGATTAAATATTAACTTGGTATACATTATTAAGTCTTAAAATGACAATAGAATGATTGATAACTTTGATCTGTGCGGCGGTCTACGTCGACGAGACCCGCCAACAGCGCGGCCCTCGACCTAACAAACTTTGTAAAATTACATTTTACTCGAAAACGGCACTTCATACGAAAAAACTATAAGAGACATAAATTGTTGTAAACTACCTAATCTATATATTAGTATCATATTTAGTGACATTGGAGCCATTGGTATGACGTAAACATAATTGGAAACAAACAGAAATATATTTCGGAACAATATTTTTTGTTTCAGAGGCTTTTTAACTACTTTACGGTGTAATAAAATCGTTTAAAATGAATTAGTCTTGTTTTCCTACTTTTTGTGAACATTTCTATCTTTAATTTATCAAAAAAGACCGAAAAACAACGGAGCTATGACAATTATTATGCAACAAGTACATTAAAAAATCGCTTGAATTTTCTTATTTTTAACACAGGATAAAACCACTTTTGCAAGAGAGTTCATCGTGGCAACATTGGTTTTGGTGACCCTTAGTGTACCCAGAAAAAGGTCCAATCGATTTCAAGAGTATATCTTTCGGGTATCACCTCACTGGGATTTTGAGGGCTTGGGTCCCCTACTAACACAATGATTAATGAAAGTACATGTTCTTTAAATGCGTAACGTTAACAAGTGAACAAGTGTGTAATTTATCCTGTTGTTAAAACTTGTTTACTTGTTGACTGAAGCACTAGAACAGAAGTTTGTATGGTTGAGTTATCTTGCAGACATTGACGACAAACATTTAATTACAGTATTAGACATGTTATGAAAAGGAATGATCAGAGATTTAAGGGGTTTAAAGTTTTCAAGTACTTATGATACAATATGATATGAGTTTTTTAAAAGAAGGAAAACTATTGTTAAAAGTTTTTGAGTTTTGATCGTGGTAATAATGGAAGTTTTGTATGCTAATTGAATAAAATTGCATCATATTGAAACTGTTGAAGGGGTTGTTATTCAGGGTCAAGGTGTCAAAGAATACAATAGGCAAATTTATAAGAGAGGGAAATATTCATGTCGTTGTGAAAATATTTGTTACGTTTAAAAATCCTAAATAATAAGTTGTAGTTTTAAAAGAAAACCCTTAGTCAATAACAAGATACATAAAATGAGGTTGCAAGAATAATGTCATTAGTTGTCAACATATTTCATAAATGTAATAACAAACATATGAAACGTCAAATAAAAACATGTCAATTTAATAACATCAATAACATTTGATTATAAATTGACTTACAGAACTGCATGTATAGGAAATACAAAAGTGTAAACAGTAAATTGAATGGCAACGTTCATCTATAAACCTATCATGTGGTAAATATCAGATCGTCCCTGACTTTGAATTTCAGACAATACAGATATTGGATTTTTCGTTTATTGCAAACAAAAAATTGATACTTCCGAACCGATGAAACCAGTAAATACGCTGGAAAAACTCCCGTTTGCGTCGTCGGTTAAGTTTTAATGAGGGTTTTGACTGAGGGTTTGAATTAGTTCATTTCCTATTCTCTTGCGTCGGAAGTTTCAACCGAAACAAAAAACATGTTGTTTACACTAAGAACATAACTTTTTTAATAGTTTGCTTTATTTTGGCTTGTATTTTAAGTAAATGCTATTTCCTCTATTGGATTATTTAGTTTAAATTTTTCAATTAAAGCAATGTTAACTAAATACTAAACTAAATAATAAATAAAATAATAAATAAACCTTTATGGGCTCCTTACAATCTCCTGGTGAATACTTCCTAGCATCAACCTATGATAAATGACTTTCTCAATATTTTTCAACAGTGATTAAAAAAATTAAATTACGATAGCAACTATTCCGTTTATTATTAACAGTTTATTTATTTATTTATTTATTTATTTATTTATTCCAACGGGAAACCCATTACATTGAAATAATCAATACATGATAATAACAACAATGATAACAACAACAAGATAAATACTTATACAATAATAACAAGACGGTAAACTCAATTGATAATATTTTGTACAATACTTTGATGCTGCAGTTCAAATGACAATATGAAGCAATAATTAACAATAATGTCGCAAATTACTATAATGATGATGCCGCTATAAAATATCCATCACTCAACAATCTAACAATAACAATAAATATAGTATCAACAATAAAGAAAAATTAATAACAATAACAAAAAACAATACAAGGTACGATAATATTGGCAATACTTTTTTACAGGAGTAGCTCTTCATCTGGGACTCTTCGCAATTTATTCTTGACGACTAAAGGACTGTCACTAGTTTCTAGTTGACTAGTTTCACTAGGGCATACGAGGTTGAAAGTTTACGTGGACGTTCCTTTTTACTCATATATACTCTAGATCTAAATGACATGATTTGTTATTTGTAGGTGGGGGGTATTTATTCAATTTCTAATTATTGGGCAACACCCACCTGGTTTGAGTAGTTGTAGCGGAGATCCTTGTCAAGTTTTAAAAACACACCACACACAACACAAAAACCGGATCACTCGCTACCGTCCCGACGTTTCGCACGAACTAAAAACATCGCGCCTCTTCGGGGGAATTAATTATTTGCGCCGAAGAGGCGCGATGTTTTTAGTTCGTGCGAAACGTCGGGACGGTAGCGAGTGATCCGGTTTTTGTGTTGTGTGTGGTGTGTTTTTAAAACTTGACAAGGATCTCCGCTACAACTACTCAAACCAGGTGGGTGTTGCCCAATAATTAGAAATTGAATCATATATACTCACTAAGAAACGGTTTTACAAAATATAGGTTTTGAAGTCCTTTAGGGCTCCGCCCCACTGGACCTTTAAATTACTCTAGGTCATACGGGGATGAAATTCTTGTTCCCTCGTGATTTTAAGATAAAATGTAAAATTTAATTACATTTTAGTAGTATTTAATACATCACTATGGACACTCCTCGTCGTGGTATGAAATAGTATAAGATTCACGCTTTGCCCTGCCATAGTGCAGGCCTAAAAAGCATTTAATTTAGACTCCTGAAATCCATATCTATAAGAAAAACGCGCGTTGAAGCTCCAAAAAATCAAACTCAACTGGTTCAAGTGGAGATACACCATGGACGCACCGCGCCGCGCCACGCCACTCATTGTGTTCCATCCCATAACAAACTACGTATTTGTTTTTGAAGCGTCATAAGGCGCCTCGTCATGATGTTGAAACACAAAAAATTTGACTTATAAATTTCTCATATACATTCCAACTCAATAAAAATCACTCGTCCAATCATGGCCATAGAAAATAATGGGAAAAAACGTATCTAAAAGGTCAGCTAGCGACTCAATAAAGTCAAGATAACTGTCATGTTTGACCATTTCGCCGCCTGGCAGCCTACGCAGATGAGTAGCAACGACAAGGGGATTGTGTGGGAAGTTTTCTGTCAGCGGTGGAAGGGGTGGGGGTGATGGAGGGGGGGGGGGGGCGATTGAGGGTGGTGGTGGGGGTGGGGGAGTGGTGGGGGGTGGGAGTGGGGGTGTCAAATCTGCTGATGACAAGTTGAAGTTTGAATGTTATCAGCAACTTCGTTTTATGGTTGATAGTGTTGTTGTTTCCCGCTATCAGATTTATCATTTCAGACGCCCTTTAATAATGGTTGAGTTTAATGGCTTGGATAAAGTAAAAAATATAGTCTATTTTTTATATTTTTGTCATAGATTGATTTGAAGTTCTTAACCAGAATTTCCAAATTTAGAAAGTTTCCGACCACTGAGTACTTAGTTACAATATCAGACTTAAAGTAAACATCTAAATATTGTTGAAATGACTTTTGGCGAAACTTATCAGAGATTTAAGTAAAATAAATTTTTTGATCACTAAACACAATGTGCAATACATCACGTCTAATGGTACAATTTGTACAATGTACAACATTTACAAATTTGTGTTACAAGTACTGAAGAAACAGTTCTAAAAATAATACGGTTCAAGAAATGGCAAGTTGCAGATAAATAAATCTTTGATTTTAATACATTACTATCATGCTCAATTCTGTGAAGAGAGCGGCCGTATTTACCTGTTCATGCAGAAGTGAACATAGAGCAACTATTTTTATATTGAATAATTAAGTTACGCTCTCAGGACCAATAATTAAATTTGTGTTTTTTTTTTTTTTTTTTTTTTTTTTTTTTTTGAACAGAGTTAATTAAACCACTGAGTGAAAATAACCAGTTTTATGAGTGAATATTTTTAAACGAGAGAAAAGATTGTTTATTTTTATTTAATATCTAATTTAGACGAACCTAGACTAATTATATTGTCTGAGAAATTCTTTGTTTCCAGATTCTTTTTCACTTAGGATCTGTAATTTTCTCAAGTTGTTTTCTAAATTTTATTTATTCTAATTTATTTCACTTTTTAATATGGTGGTTGACATAACAGCATTGAATATTTTTCTTTCTCTATTTATCTAGGTAAAACAATATAAGTGTCAACGAGTATGCTAGAAAATATTTCTCTGTTTCTTTCAGTGCTGAACCAAGTCACCTTTGAGATAATGTTTTTCAGAACAAAATACATTGTGGGCGTGTGTCCCTCAATATTAACTGATTGATATTTAACATTTGTTTAAACAGGAAATTAATGTAAACCAATTTTTATTAAGGGAATTTCACCCAACATCAAACCTGATGGTAAAAAAACCAATAATTTCCATGATGGAGATTACAAGGAATTAGTGAAACGAAAAGCATTCGAGGAAATGTATATTTTTAGTAATAAATGTTGAAGGTATTATGGTTTATACGTATTACGTATTATATTGGTATAGGTTGTAGGTATTACGTATGGTTTATACGGTCTATGAATTAATATGGTTAGGTTTGGTTTTGCAAAGATTTGCAATATGTAGTTATATCTCTAAGTTATAAATTATCATTCTTTGTTAAAAAATTGTTCATAATTTGTTCGAAATATGCCCAGTTTTCTTCTCTACATCTTCAACCAATATTTCAACACACAATGTAATTAAATTGTGATCAATTTGCACGGCATGAAAGTGACTTAAATGGAATCAAAGTTCCCCTGATTTTGGATTTCACCCGCCCCCCCCCTTCCTTTTTCTCGAAATAACCTTTCTCTCTCCCATAGGCACTAGATTACAACAATGAAAAATAATTCAATGTCAAAAACACCTTTTAGTTAAAAACATCAAACAAGGTCGTCTAAAACAGTTTTATGAACGTCAATATCAAAAGAACGGAAATTTACCCGGTTCTGCTTCTGAATAGTTTATGAGTTCTTCCCTTCCTTTTTCTGAAGAAAATCTGCGAAATTAACTGATGATAATGAAACTATTCTTGACGGATAACTTTATGGAGTGTAATATTTATTAAAATATAAGAAACCTACCCTTTTCAAATTAATATTATTTTATTGAATAACTGTCATAGACATATTACGGAGTTAATTATTTTATTTAGTAAATTATTTCAACAGTAGAGGGTGAAAATAGAACCAGTGGCGGCTCGCCCATAAGGACTCCCGGACGCCGCCCCTCCTATAAAGAATTTACTAAAAATTCAAATATAAAAACTAACAAAAATATTATTATGAGTATATTTAACAGAATGACAATTGTAAAGGTCATAAGTTGCAGATAGAAACAGATCGTACCAAAATAAATCCATAATCGACGACGATTTTGTCTCTAATTCTATCGCGCCGGGCTCGGGCCGGAGCGACGGACGCCGGCCACGGCATCCTAGCGCTCTTGTAAAATCAAATGGAGACGCGCATACGCGCAGCTCACTCACACAGGCACACCCAACGGCTGTTAAAGCAACGCTCTGCCCGGCGCCCTAGGCTGCCCGCGCCACTGCTCCAGCCAGCACTGCTACCAACCGAGCAGTGCCAAAAATGTGACTGTCAGTTCCCCCGCGGTGCAGTCGTCCGTCTGGGTTCTGTTGTGCGTATTGTTGTACGTTGTGTTGAAATAGTGATTTATATATATTTGTGAGAAAATGTAAATGGGTGAAAGTGAAATGGGCGACGTTGGAGATGAGCAACATTTACACCAGGTAAATCGTATAGTAGGTAATAGAATTTAAAAACATTGAATATAATAATTACTTTGAAGAACCTGGGGCTTCTAAGGCCCAATTTAGTTATTAATCAAATGCAAAATCGAACAAAAAGAAAAATAGTTTTAATCAAAAGTGTTTTAGAAATTTATACAATTAGGCCAATTTTGGCTCTGTGGCTGTAAAATTAAAAACTCGTTTTTCTGTAACACTTTCTTTATTATAGGGATTCAGGATCGTGCCTTAACTGTTGGTGGTATTTCAGAGATTAAACATTTGAACTAAAAAGTTAAGATACTTAAAACGAGTGACAACCACATCAAGGCGTGTATAGAATTTGACGAAGTACTTGGAAAGATCAATATTAAATTTGCGACATTAAATAAAACTATAGGCCTACAAAATGTCTTGAGAAATGCAGATTTTTTATTTTTATTTATTTATTTTTTTTGCTGTATTTTGTTAAGCAAAATCATTGACTATGTATTCATAGTCAATGGCAAAATAATCCCACATTGTGATGTATCCTTTACAGTTAATAAAACATTTGATTGTATTAAGGCTTTCAAGTACGATAAGCAGACATTGCTTATTATCACTGGCGTAAATATTAATAAAATAATGATAAGAGCCCCCCCACCGCCCCTGACCTCCGGCCGCCACTGAATAGAACTATGGATTCTGAGAGATGATATGTAGGCCTATACCAGTCTAAAACATTATTGAAATTAACTCGTAAAGCAGCAGCAAAAAAAGATAATAAGTTATATGAAAATGGCAGTAGAAATTCAAACTAAGAACATTCTTTAATTGATTAACTGTTGCAGAACAATTTTCAATCCGGCAATATTTTTTCATTGTGTTTTTTTATTTACCTGTTCAAATTCAATGAAGTTTCCCTAATTGTAAATAACATGTATAACGAATGTAAATAAATATAATTACATTGTATGCATTTTAACACACTAATAATATTTATTTTTTATTTAATTCACTGGAATTGCACTCGGGATAGTTCAACCAGAATCACAACAATAAATAAAAATGTAATTTTCTGTTATCAAAAATAAATTTTTGTTTGCCTTAGGCCTACACTTCATCACACAAGTATTTGCAATGCACAAATCGTTTCGACCCAAGTTTCATTACAAGTTTTTTCACATGGTTAGTCATGATATTATGATGTCCGGTTACAAATTTAAATCCCGACTAGTATTTTAAAATATATGTTATATCTGTAACTAATTATAATGTATGGATTTTTTTCTTATAATTTATTTTGAATAACCATTTTCTATATTTTCAATCAGTTGACTTGCCCTGACAAGCATGACAAGGCCTATAAGAGGGCGCCATGTTGGATTTATCTCCAACAATGAGCAATGAGAGTAATGCTAAACTTGTTCCCGCCATTTTTCATGTAATTTGTATATTTTACCGATTGGTTCTGAATAAATTGTATTTGAATCTAAATTTAATTTACCGTTCCTTTTGCGAAATTTATTCTTTGTAAATATTTTATAAAAGCAATTTTTTAAATAATGGGGGATTTAGGTTTACTGCTTGAAGGTACAAAAGCTCGTTGAGAAGTGATAAATAGTAACCATTAGACACCATTCATACAGTTAAACTATCATGTGTAAAGCAATATGCGTAAATTTTCCAATTTAAAAATAGCCTTTAACGTTTACCGTGATACTTACCGTATGTTGCAAAAACTCTCTAATATTTTATAAAAGCCGCTTAAATTGTTTTAAAAGTAGTTAAGGGGTTGATTCGTTATATTCCATTTTGTAAAAAATTACTTTTTATGAAAAATAATTTTAAGTAACCATTCACCTAAGTTTTGATGAACTCTTTATTTTCAGTTACCGGATAAACCACAATATTATGATCACATACAGGAGCTATTACATTTCCAGTGTAACATTGCCCTCATGGGGAATAGATGGAATTGACATTAGACCCTATTATCAATTTGTAATAGCCTATATTGAAAACAATGCCAATAAAGAAAGTAGGAGTATTTGTGGCAGTTGTGTGTTAAACTTGCAATATTGTAGTTGTTTTTAACTCGTTTTATAACTTGTACTTGCAATTAAAAATTTGTCCACTAAATAGTTTAAAATTTTTAACATTTAGGACAAAAGTCCCTAGATAATAAACGGTATCAGTTAACTGACACATACTTTCTCCCAACAATATATAAAAAGGTGTTAAAAGCTCCAAACATTAATGTCTTGATGACTCAGTCGGATAGCTACCAGCTGAGCAGCGCTCGTTTGACCCTACGCGCGTCTGTGACTTTTAACAACGTACTGCGTTTACCGCTAAACGAAAAATTGAATTTTCTCCGCAACCACTTGACGTAGAGCAATAATTTAAAATACTGGATTATTTAGTTTTTTAAGCTTGATTTAATGGTGATAAGTAAAATTTATTTCGAGACAACAGCTATTTTGAAAATTCAAAAAATTGATTTTTGAAACACTTTTTACTCCATAACTTTTGAACGCGCATTTTCCCGGAGATGCGGGTGGTGTCATTTTATTCACCATTTTAAGCTTAATAAACCACAAAATTTTAATCAAAATCGTTAGAGCCGTTTTTGAGAAATTTTGATTTTTGACGATTTTTGAGGGTTTTGGGGGGTAAACTACCCTTAAAAATAAAAAATTCAAAAAAATGAAAAAAACGCCTGGAATTATCGTGGGTTTGGACCTACCTACCAAATTTCATCAAAATCGGACCATTGGGGCATTCTCTAGCTCTGTTTACATCCTGACACACATACACACACACACACACACACACACACACAGACATCACTCCGAAAACCACTTTTTTGGACTCAGGGGGAACCAAAATGGATAAATCCACCAACAACTCAAATTCGAAAATTTTGACGAAAACAATACTTTCTCCATATACTATGGTATAGGGGGAGAAAGTAAAAATACCATCATTTATAGTACAGTAAAATTAAGTGAAAAATTGCATAAACCCAAAAAAAAAAAATTAGCACACCCAAGGAATTTGGTACAGATGTTGTCAGTATCTTCCTTTTGAACATACTAAAAGTCCCCTAAAATTGAAGCTGTGCTACGGCTGCCATCTTGGAAAATGGCGGCAAATTTTTATATTTTTGGCTATAGTTGCTTTATTATTAGAGATACAGGAAAAAGTTTGGAATAAAAAATGTAGGCAATTACAAAATACACATTTTGTTCATATACATGTTTCCTCTAAATCCAACGGTTTATGAGTTATTTTCGATTAAGTGTAAAGAATTTTTTTAATTAACCAAAATTGATGTGTAAGATTACTGTATTGTTATTATAAAACATTTTAAAAAGTTCTAAAAGAGAAGTACAAAATTTGCAATAAATATTACATTTTTTCAAATCCTTTTAAGTTTTGCCCAGGTTGAAAATGTATTTCTTCTCTACTTATATATTTCTTTGTCTAGTAGACTATTAGGGTGAATCTCGTAAGGTGTCCTAAATCAATTACAGACAAACGCTTAGCCCTAAAACCTTCCAACAAAATTCTTTTATACTAAATTGACCCCAAGGATTAATTTAAAAATATTTTTAACGTTGTATAAATACAGGGTGTACCAAAAACTGTTGGTCACAGGTTCGAATCTTGGAAATTTCAAATACAAAGATATGTCATATTATACATCATTAGAAAGGTCTATTTAAAAACAAACAATTTTGTAAAAACATAATTCAGTTATCTTTTTTCGTTTGAAAATGGCGTCTATTTTTGTAGCCAAAATCGAAATTTACGGAATACCCTGTAATTCTTTCATTGTTTGTCATAAATGACTTCTGATTCAAAATATTTATTTAAAATAAGCTAAGCTTTACAATGATATGTCACAAGACAACATTTATTAAAAACTCAAATTTCTAAAAATTAACATTTTTGAAAAAATTTACATGAACGAAACTAAAAATTTTTTGAGGAAAATGAAACAAAAGCCCTCATTGAACTGGACAATTGACACGACTGTCGAGTCTCTTTTCATTTTGTAGTAATAACGAAAAATGTAATTTTCCCATATCATTTGCAAGTTAATTAATCAGGAAATGATAGTATGGCAGTCCTTCTTGCATTGTTGCCATACCATTAAGAGTCATCTTCATGTTTGGGCGAGTAGCACATTGTTGCGCATTCGGCAATGTTAACCATACATATGGATTTTAATGCAAAACATGGTATTTTATTCCCCTGTTTCGGACGCCGTTTTTCAACAGATTTTATTTGAACTTGCGGTAAGTGTTTAGTTGAATAGTTATATTGGGCCCCTCACACCTCGAAATTTTGAAAATTTAACAAATATTACTCTCTGTGACGTTGCAAAGTAACTCGATCTTTTTTAGTACTATTTGTTAAATTTTCCAAATTTCGAAGTATAGGGGCCTAATAGAACTATTCAACTAAACACTTCCCAAGTTTAAAGAGATTCGGTTGAAAAACGGCGGCCGCAGCCGGGGAATAAAATACCATTTTGCATTAAAAGCCGTATAGTTAACATTGCCGACTGCGCAACGATGGGCTACTGGCACAAGGGTGAAGATGACTCTTAAATTAACATGTAAGTTACAAGGGGAAATTTTGGAAATGACATTTTTACTTTATTACTACAAAACCTAAAGATATACGCATTAGTGTAGATTACAAAATTGCTCAGTTCAACTATAGAGCTTTAAGATTATATACAAAATGACATGGGTTACAATTAAAATTTTTTTGTTTTGTTCATGTAAAATTTTTTGAATAGGCTAGTACTATATTAAATTTTGAAAATTTTAGTTTTTAATAAATGTTGCTTGCGAAATATCATTGTAAAGCTTAGCTTATTTTAAATAAATATTTTGAATCAGAAGTCATTTATGACAAACAATGAAAGAAAACAACTACAGACCAAGCCCTATCCAATGACACCAAAAACTTGAAAATCGGTTGAAAATTGTAGGAGGAGTTCTCAAGACAAAAAAACCCTTAGAGTATTAAATAAGTATAGATACTAACATTTACATTTGAATTTGCAATATGTTAACTTCATTTCATTCATTCTACTTGAATAAATAAAGCAGTAAAAGGTTTTCTTATAACATATTTTTTTTTCATTTTATTGTTTTAGGTAAACAAAAATTGTTGCAACAAACTAATATTTATTTTAAAATCCCGTATTTGAGTATGAAACAAAAATCAAAGTCTCGTGGCCAAATATTGGGAATAAATAATATAATATACTTAGTGGCCTCTTCGCATTTAAAGTTCTAATGTATATATATACCGGGTGTCCAAAAAGCCTCGCCCTGATAAAGAAACCGAATACCTAATAGTATGAAAACAAATAATGGTAGGATAACGTTTTATTTTACATATTTACAAGCGACTTCTTAAAAATTTTCCACCTATGTATAAACTCAATACACCTCCAAATGTTCACATCGCGTTACTTTTAAATCTCCTATTCAACTTTGTATTTCGTTCCAGGTTTGTTAAACATTTCCTAGTCGGCAAACACGGTCTCTTTTGCAAAAATGTGCATATAACTTCTTGATACTTTTTACATTATGTGGACGTCTTTAAAATGTGACATGACTATGTTTCCAAACATGTGTGTGTTTGGACAGTTATTGAGTTTCGTGGATTCATAGAACACACGGTCACTTCTCTTTCTGACTCGCCATTTCTGATTTTCTTTTTGTACATTGTTGTAGGTAAACCACTTTGTCATCAATCATCTGAGATCTTGTTATGAACTCAATGAAAACAGAACTAGATTAAGTTCTCTTGAAAAAAACAGAAGTGCAAGATGCTTGTGGTTCTAATGGTTTCCCAACATCAGCAAAAGCTTTGAAATCAAGGCAAGACCTACAGCAAAAATCAGGGAAAGACTTTATGGACACCTGGCATTAATATGTTCGATCTTCTATACTTAATTTAAAACTGAAAAAATAGATTTTTTCACATATAGGCCTACAGTAAATTAATTTTTCAATTTACACGTTTTATTACCTAGCGGTATGTTATCGGTTTTAATGTGCAAAATCGAGTTAATAATGGGATCATCATCTGCATTTAAAACTGTGAAATTTAACACAAAAAGTAACACATTATTAACAGTTCCAATGTCTTCTATCGGGTTGTGAGCGAATGGCGATGAAGCCTACTACGTTGTTTGCCGTACTCGGAAGTTGGCGCGTAGTGATTCAATACCAGTCAGTTGTTTCTCTTGCTCTCTCTCGAAAGTTGAGACAATTCAGAATCTGTGTATCGCTTCAAAACTAACCTATTAATTCAGTTTAAAATTTTGCATTTTTATCATCCCCTATGACACTTAAGGCCTATAATTATTATTGATCCGAGTCATATGCATTACATGGTGGTAAAAAAAGTTAACTTTAGGCCTAAGCACTTAATTGGAACTAAATAAGTAACTTAAGCACTTCAAATTATTAATCTCTAACAACAACATTTTACTAACACGGACCAAATCTTATTATATACTAGATTGTTAGAAAAACTATGTATCATGGAAATTTAACACTTCATTTAATTAAAAACACAATGACATGCCTAAATTAAAATTAAAACGAATTATAAAAAGTACGAACATTATTTTCCTATTAGAGTTGGGAGTAGTTATTATTGATTGTGATGTAGTTGATCCACTATGGTTTTACAGTTTTACAAGGGAGTTTTACAGTTTCGATTTAAATTAAATTACGACCTGATCTGACTATTAATGTATATGGAAAATCTATTAATCGCAAAGCCATCAGATACCAAGATATTCTGAAACTAAAATAAATTATTATATCGCTACAGTAAAATTATGTCCTAATAAGACGCGCTTTCTTCTCAGCTTGAACAATGCAAACCCCTTAAACTGCTCCATCTTTAAAGAAGGATAATTCACAGTGTTGAAAACAAGCCTGAATATGTTGATATTTTACATAAATTTCCTATAAAACTGTTAATGTGTAGAAAATAAACACATAGAGGAAATCAACAGTCAGGTTCGCACTCGGGCTGGCTGATATTGTTCAACAATGGTCTATTGAGGTTCTAATGAGCAATTTACTGTGTGTATGCAAACTTAAGGGGGAAGCTAGCACATTACCGCCCACTCTCTGGCTTGATTGGCAAACACACAAATCAATTAATTCACTCTTCCAATGTAAATGCTGCGTAAATGGCCGATCTAAATGATCTATATTGTTTTGCATGCTGATCAATTTTAATAGTGGTGAGATAATCTCTAAAGGGGATCGGCTGTGGAAAGTTAAAGAAAATGTATCTTTTGTCCTTTTAATGTTTTCTGTTTATAGTTAGAGGAAATTTTGTTGTTTTACTTCCTGCTTTGGTAATCATGGTAAAACTAAAAGTTGAAGCTCAAAGTTAAATTTTGTACGGAAGCTTGAGTTAAAGTTAACTCTTTCATCTCTTGTCATTTTAATCCGATTTGCTTTTATGGAATTCTCTGTTTCATGACGGATATCACTGGTAAGGAAAATTATTTTACATGAATGGTAATCCTAAGTTTACTTTGTTGAAATCCAGTTTCTATAAGATATATTGTTTATTTAGATTGGATTTCTTCGTGGTTTGATTTTGTTGTATCTTTCATTTCTAGGCCTAAACAAAATAACATTAAATGAGATATAATTCCACTTTTTAAAATTACGCATCCTTTTTATGAAAAAAGAAAAATACATTAAAAAATAATACATTGTTAATAAATTGTGTTGTACAGTAGGCCTACATTATCTTTTTATTACTAATTGATTGCTAACATTGCTTAAATTTTCCTCTAAATAGTTTTGCCAAAGCCTCCAAATTTTTATTATAATTGTACAACATTGTTTGCCTATATTGAAAAAAATACATCGTTGATCCTGAAAATTTTTTTGTAAAAGCAACAGTTTTACACTATTTAGTAGTCTCCACATGCATAAAAAAAATCTCTTACATGCACTTTTACCTTACTTTAATGACTAAGTTAAATTTCGTCAAATGAATTAATATTCATCATAATGCTAAAACCTCAGTCTAAAAAAGGAATCAAATTACTTAAAAATTTAGTTACAGAGGTTGTTGATTTACAAAATTATATCTTAACTCAATTGAGTTAGATAAAAAGTTACGACAAAAATAGTTTATTCGAATCTCTGGAGCTGAAATAATTTTGAAATTATCGTCGTGAACTAATGGAGTTAAAAAGGGCTTAAACATCGTCTGCTAAATTAATTACTAGACAATTTATCTTTACAATTTTTTATTTACACCCGATTTTTTTCGTTTGAATGTCTAAAACCAAAGGTGTTGCAATTCAATATGTTCAAACTTAATGTAACTTTGATTATTAAAAAAAATCCTGTGAACTTAAAAACATAACGTATCTTTTTAGATTTATACTAATACACAACTTCAAAAGTACATATGTAATCTAACTATCTTATAATAATTGGGTTCAAAAAATATTTAGATCGAAAAATCTAAGTTGTACTGGACTTATTATTTTTATTTTTTAATAAGATGTTGTCTGACCTTTTTTGCCTTACTTTGCACCGTTCACATAGACTATTGTTCTGTGCGTGGATCGTATTAGACAAAGTAAGGGGGTGAGCCGCTACAGTACAAGGTGAAAGGCACATAATAATAATAGTCACTGGCAGAACGCGGATTCAAACACACGACATCGCTCGCTGCCATGGTCCTAAAGTCCGGCGCGCTAACCACTACGCCACCGACTCGCCCAATTTACAACCGTAAATTTATTTTACTACTGTAATTAATAAATCGTAGGGAAGCTCAATCCCTGTAGCCTGTAGCGTTGCAAATAATTATAAGAGTTGGTTTTTTACGATTTATGGTGGAAATGAAAATAAAAAATGTTTTACATAAGAGATTGATTGAAACCCGTTTTTCACATTTTTATTTGGAGGCAAGTTTAGTTCGTCTTTATTAAGTATTTTCAAAAAATGCTTAATAGTAATTTGTGAGAAATCTTACTTTCTTTCACAATATGTGAATAGAAAATACTTACTGTAGGGAGATATTTTTGCTAAACTTGGTTCAACTAAATCTAGTTCTACTAGTCCCATTTTATTGATTAATTGGTAGTTGGAAATCTTCATGTATGTAAATTTGCAAATAGTTATGCAAGTGTGATTTTTGGTGGAAAAGTAAAAACACAGTATGGCTTACTAAGAGAAATATATTACAAACGTCTTTTTTGAAATTTCTATTTATAGGCAATTTTTCTCTGCCCATTGTTATTATTTTATAGAAATGCATAATAATAATTTATGGGATGTTTTATAATAAAATTCACTCATTTCAGAATATTACCTTCGCGTTAGTCAATTTCCTAAACATTTAAAAGTTACTTGCATAGCTAAGCAATCTCGAACTTTATAATTGTGAGGAAATACTGAGCAGCAATTTTTTTTGCAAAACTTTGTACAACTAAATTATGTATTCTACCACCAGGGCCGCCGAGAGGGGGGGAGGTCGGGGGGGGGGGGGCAAATTGCCCCGGTCCTCAAGAAACAGAGGGCCTCATCTTCAGGTGTTTATTATTTTATTTCTGCATAGGTTATGTAGTAACTCCATGTATTCTTGAAGACCTATAAAAATCTTCAAACCGTAACAAAGTATAGCCTATGACCTGAGTCTATACAGGCCTGTCTCCGTGGTTTTAAGCTTTGTGTCAGTGAATCGCCGCAACGCCGCGCCGCGCCGTCTCGTGCTGTGGCGGTATTTGAAAGCTACACCATAGCAAAATAAATTTTCCATAATGAAGGTGAGAATATAAAGAAACGTTTGCACATATTATCTATATCTTATAACAATACAAATAAAATATTTATGAATCACTTAAGAGAAGAAAGCAGATTGTGTGCATACATACAAAATAAATATCAAAGAAATAAAAATAAAAATAGTCTATATTATATTTGGTTCGAACACAGACGGCGACGGCCAGGGATGGACCGACCGTGGGGGGGGGGGGGGGGGCTCACACCGGAACTCTGCCCCGGGCCACAAAAATTCTCTCGGCGGCCCTGTCTACCACTCAGATTTAAATAATTAATGGGTCATTAGAATGCTTTTGTAGACTTGCAAAAAGCAATGAAAACTTGTTTTTTTTAGATTTATGCAGAAAAAATGTTTCCCATAAGAAACACATAAAAACGAATTTTTGAAGTTTTTTATGACCGGTATTAAAAAAAAAAAAAAAAAAAAAAAAAAACACCTATTAATATTTTGTAGAAAAATGCATCCTATTTATAAATATCACCTTCCACTTTAGTTGATTTCCTCACTATTTAAAAATATATTTCCAAAACAGGCAAGCTAGCTCAAAAACCTTTAACTTCACACATTATTTTGTTGCAATTTGCGGTTTTTTATTTAATTTAGCATTTTATCATTTGATAGGGCATTTTTAAATATTTCAACATATGACTTAAAACTTTATTCAAGCTACAGTACCTGCCAATAAAAACCATACATTTGTTGGGGTTTAATTAGAGAAATTTATAATTTACCAGATAGAAAATATCAAAACAGTTATAGTATTAAAGTACTACAAAATTAATTTTGTACTTCAACCATCGTTTTTATAATTATTTTTGTGTAATTGTTTAATGCAAAATATAACGTAGCTTGTTGTAAAATACAAAACCCTCTAGTTTAAGGAGGGGGAATTGATGTAGTTATTCTATCAACATTTAATTTGAATCCTCGTTCTTGTAACTAAATTTTTTTATTTTGTTAAGTTTATTTTTTCAACCAACTTAATGTTTGAACAATTACATAATAAGGGAGAATAATGTTCAGTCCCTGCCCGGTGGCACCCTCCCTCCCCCTCCCTCCCCTACAACCAAATACCCGCCCACCGCCCACGTCCTCAAAAACTAATTTTGCAAAAACGACTTGAATTGAGGAATTTATATTTGATCATTTTACATTTAAAATAAACTGTTTAAACTAAATAGGTATTATTTTTTGGAGTTATAAACGACAAATATTAAATAAATGCATACACATACTAAAAATATTCTACAAAAATTAAGCATAAGAAACATTAAAATTTTAAATAAAATACTACATCTATGAGAAGTATTTTAGTTGACAAAATAATACATCGGCATTGGGGAACGACATCATTCTTTAAATAAAACTAGGCAATCAAGGTTTTTCAGCTTCAGTTTAATTATGTTAATTTATATGCGCAAAAATAGTTTTAAATTTTTTACATAGGCCTAATAAATCATATTACCAATCTTTATTTATAATAGCGTGCTAATGTTTTTGTACTTAAAAAATCGCAATTGTGAGTAAAGTTTAAAATATTTTATAATTAAAACCTATTTTGTTCTTAATTATACTGCTGTAGAAAGTGCATCCTGAGTGTAAATTTGTTTATTTATTTGGATTTTTTACTTTTAAAACAGACTGGATACATTTTGAAACTTAAAGTCTGATAGGAGCATACACTTGATTTTTGTCTTATCAACATTTAACATAGAACACCTCTTTCTAGGTATTTTTCTTAGACACCATGATGAACTATTTTATAAAAGTATGGCTTTTACTAAATATACCAAAACAATCGTTATCAGTGGTGTAGTGGCTTATTTTACAGTGTGGGGACGCTTGATATATTTCTCAAATTCCCTGTAAAGAAATGTATGACTTCCCGGATTTTCGAAAACCAGTGTGGGAACGCCGTTTCCACACGTTCCCGCACCACTACACCACTGATCGTTATTGTACAAAAAAGTACGTTTTTATAAAGTTGAATACTTTAATAAGTTTCACAAATGTGTCGTCATAACTAAGCAGTTTCCCAAAGTAAAAACAATTTAACAAACTATATAAAAATGTAATAGTTAAATCTCTAGCATAAAATCAGAATAATATTCAAACCGTTGAAATTGGCTGTACTCTCAGTTACATTGTATTCTTTCTATCAGAAAAGTTTTTTTTTAATGAGTTCATACTCAAAATGTGGATATTACTCATTAAATTTCAAGCAAAAACCTTTTTGTAGCAATAGAATATTTTGAACAAGTTTTAAATGCTAACCATGAAACTAACCATTTTCAAAACTTATCAAAATTTAAAATTTAACATTATACTAAAAATTAATTGCAACCATATATATTTTTTTTTTTAATTATTAAAATAGTTTGTACGAACTAACTCAAATCATAATTACCAAAACAGACTGTACTCACAGTGGTCCTTCGCCCGGCGGCGCGCACTTATGAATGAGCTTTACACAGACCGGCGCCGCGCCGCGACGCAACGCCTGGGGTGCGAAGGGGAAGGGGAGGGAGCGACGCCGCGGGAGGGGAGGGGGAGACGCATCCCCCACCACCTGTTGCCGCATTTCATTCAAGCGTGGGTGGCAACACTGTATCGATTAGATGGCGTTGGTTGGCTGACCTGACCCAAGCGTCAGCTGTGTGGGTGCAGACGCATCCCTAGCGCATCGTTTATGCACGATGTTAATTAATTATGATAAAAGGTTCATTGAGTTTGAGCTTTTCATATTTCTTTTGTCGTCGAATTTTAGTTGTTATGTAACTTCTGAATGGTAAACTTTTTAATCAGTCGGTCAGTGTTGACGTTGTTGGAGTTTATTTTTCCTGGATATTGTAAAAGTCGTATTTATTCAATCTAAAATTGTGACGCTTTCAGTGACTTTTAATGAAGTTTCCTTAAATATTCAATAACAGAATGGAGACGGATTTTAGTGTTATATTATTTATAAAATAAGTTTAGATATTGGCAATTTTTGTGATTATATAAAATAACACAAAAGAAAGGGAGATACTTTAATCTATCAAATATCTCCTCGTTTTAACTTTTTCAGCTGATCATTGTTTTATTTTTATAATTATATATATTATTATTTTTACAACAATGTTTTAGTTCAGTTAATTTAGTATATTTTTGTTTATTTAATAAATGTTTAGTTGAGTTATAATGTCTATCATAATTTTTATATAATATATTTTTATTACAATATATACATAAAATATTTTTACCATTTATAAGGGAGATTTTTTTTATTAAAAATAATTTTTACTTAGAAATAAAACTCTTAAAAAATTTAAGAAGTATTCCACTTTTACTGGGTAATTTAAAATGTAAATAGTATTTTTTTAAATAAAATTTGAACTGTTGTTAAAAATTTGATATATCTTTAATTTCTTTACATCTATAACATTGTTTTTAATTTAATTCAATAATTTTAATATTATTATATAATTTTTTATGATACACATCCTTACATTCTTTACAATAATAATATAACCCATCTTTAGTATCATTATTGATGGATTAGCCTCCGGATCATTTAATAGAGCAAATAAAGGTTTATGTTACCTGAGCTCTGTCAAAATGATCCACTGCGTAGCGTACCACTACAGCCGTTTCATGCACGTCGGCACATCTTCAGGTGGAAAACAGCAAGTTAAAACATATTCATATCCCTCGTGGTTGAGTTCGTCATAAAATAAAAAATACACATAGTCACGGAACACTTAACACACGGATACATGACACGGAACGAAATAACGGTTATTAACGGTTAATAATGATTATTAATAAGTGTAACTTCGTGTCGTCCCGTTATTTCGTTCCGTGTCATGTATCCGTGTGTTAAGTGTTCCGTGACTATGTGTATTTTTTATTTTATGACGAACATACAGAGGTGCAAAATGTTTTAAGGTTACGCATGGCAAAAATACCTTTTGCAACCCTAGAACAGGCACTATTGACGTGTGACTGCCAGTTCAGACCTTTATCGAGGTGCAATCCCAGAAATTTAGTGGAATCTACCTCTCTTAGAGTGATGTCATCCACCATAAGAGATGGAACCGATTCAGGCTCATTGTCCCGTAATGAAAAAACAATATACAGTAGTTTGTTTTGAGTGGTTTGTTGTCAAGTTTTCTGTTTGAAATTTTTGAATGCAGGTGTTCAGATTTATAAAGGATTCAATTTAAAAATTTTCACAGGATTCTGATTCAAAGTAGAGAGTAGTGTCATCTGCATATTGTATGGCTCGCCCTCTCGAAACCGAGGAGCTAACGTCATTCACGTAAATTAAAAAAACCGGGCCAAGGATTGACCCCTGTGGGACACCTTGTTGAATGGAGATCTGCGATCTCGCTGATGAGACTTGCACAAATTGGCTTCTACCCATCAGGTAGGACCTCATCCATTGCAATGGAACCCCACGAACTCCGCAAAGTTCTAACTTTTGAAGAAGGATCCGATGATCTACAATACATCGGTAGATCACATACGTGTAGACCACATATAGGTATATTTTTGTCAATTGGTTATTCATTGTTCTTCACTCAATGTTATCATTTGTCTCTCGTTAAAATAAACCATAACGCATGTTTCAATGTACACGTACACAAAGCAGACGTTTTATGAATCCCCATGCTATTCTTATGGAGGACATTTTACGTTATTTCTCGTCTCTTGGTAGTTTTAGAGATTCGCCGATAATTTTTCCTCGTGCATGGGACCGAGACCTTTAATTTGAGACCACTCCCATCCTCGTGCGAGTTGTATAACGCCCACAATTTTGCTCAAGAAATTCCGCTTACAGAATTATATATATTTAGATTCAATTTCCAATGTCAATTAAACTTAGTCCCGAGAATAGCGCCTCCAGCGGTATTGGCTGCCATTAGCTACTGCCAATATTGAGATGTTCAGATTTCCCAATAGGCCCGGTAGGCCTGGGCCTATGGGCGCAAGTTTATAGAGGTGCACCGTCAAATAAAAATATTTTTAAAATCATACTAAGTCATTTCGCTTAGTATGATTTTAGTCTTTTTTTACAGCTACAAAAATGTTTTGGAAAAGATCAATAATTTTTTTACAATGAGCTAGGCATAACGTAAAGTCTAAAGACTGCTTGTTATACTTCAATGTCTTACTACAATGCAGTGGTTGCAGAGAAAAAATGAGCGGTACGCATTGTCATTGTCACTGTACTGGCTGTGACTGTTGCTATGGCCCGTAGAAGGAATCGAGTTGGGGCGCTTGCGATTGTCATGCACTGTTACCAACATGGGCGTGCATCATTTGCGCGAACTCATCTGAGCCAGGTAGCGAGGGATGCGTCAACTGCGCGAACGGCTCCAAGGGACGACCAGAGGCGTGCATCACCTAAAGGGTAGTGCGTAAACCCGTTTTTAGGGGAGCCCCACACTACGGGCTGGCCACCTGTGTGCGTAATGCATTTTTCCTTCTCTCCCTAAAAATAATGATAGTAATTATTATTATTATTATTATTACAGTACATTGTGTTTTGGGGCTCCAATGATAATCTTATAGAGAATAAGGATGTTTTAATATTTCAATTATTAACCAATATTTTTTTATGAAACTTGGTATTCAGCTTCAATTGATTGAGATTCATCTATTTATTTTTAAAATCTTGGTTTTTGTGCTTATCATGGCAGCAAACCTGCATACTCTTTCCTCATGTTAATCATATGGTGAATAGGCAAACTCCTAATAGACAGATATTGATAAAACTTAGTATATGGCTTCATATGTTCGAAATAAAAAAAAATGTTTATGCTAAAAACCTACTTTTAGTCTTCCCCATAGCAGCATACCTGCATATTTTCCCCTATATTTATCATAAGGGGAATAGACATTTATTTCCCTATTTATGAGCATGTGATGATATTTTGTTTACAGGGTTATGTGGTCAAAATTAATATTACTGATTTGGAAATTCGCTGAGTACGCATAGGTCTGGTGCGACGGGGGTTATTAAAATGTCTCCGAAATCGTAGCAGGCGGCTCAGCCGAGAAACAAACAAACAGCGTTTGCAAACACATATCCTACTTGACTCTGCAAACATTATTTTTATTACCAATCTTTCCTCAATAATTTAAATGAGAACAGCTGCTTTTAAAATTATCATTAATTAATCATACGTTAGAATCAGGACTGGGGAAAACTGCTGTAATGTGTAGAGTATATACACTGCCCTGGGGAACTCCAGACTCTATAAGATGCAGATCAGTAAGGATTTCTTGATATTTAATTTGAAATGTCCTGTCTGTGAGGTAAGACTTCAAAATGGGGAGTATAGAATTTGGTAAAAACAGTTTAATTTTATATAACAAGCCAGAATGCCACACCTTATCGAATGCATGGCTCACATCTAGAAATGCGGCTGAACAATACGATTTATTTTCCAAGCACTGTCGTATTGTACCAACAACTCTGTGGACTTGTTCGATTGTACCATGTTTCCTTCTAAAACCAAAATGGTGGCTAGGCATCACAACGGCCTCGTCAATCAGTGTTTGTAGCCTAATAAGGAAAAGCTTTTCAAAAACTTTAGATGTAACAGGAAAAAGACTGATAGGCCTGTAAGAGGTCAATTGTGTGGTCGGTTTCCCTGGTTTTGGAATGACAATCAACTGGGCTCTATTAAATTGAGCTGGGATATGTTCTAACCTCAACATTGCATTAAATAAAAAAGTTAACAATTATTCCTTTCTTTGGCAGTTCCTTAAGTAGTTTACCTGTAATTGAGTCATAGCCAGGAGATTCGTGGGGACTTAGGGAGGTGTTTATCACCGAACGCACTTCAGATGGTTTGAACTTAGGTATCGGAATTTCAAGCTGCAGTGGAGCATCCAAAAATTCTTGTATTTCTTCATCGTTGTTTACAACGGCAGCGTATGGTTTGAAAACATGTGAAAAGTATTCCGCAAAAGCGTTAGATTTTTCAATATTACTCTTGGCCCAGCTTCCATCAGGCTTTAAAATAGGTGATATCGGTGTTTTGGGTCGTTTTAACCTTTTTGTAGCTTTCCAAAGTGAATAATCCATGGCTTCGGTAGGAGTTAGAGCCCGGTTGAGATTTGCCTTATCAATTGGATTTCTACTATTTTGCCAAATTCTTCGTAGTTTCCTTTTTTCGGCAATTTTCTTCTTTGCATAAATAGGTTATTGCAATCCCGGCTTTGGCGAAACTTGGAGTATAGGCGTCAATGCTCTTGCAGAATTCTGAATACAATTTGTAAAGTAATCTACAGCATCCTCTAAGTTTTGGCTGGTTTGTATCTGAATTTTCAAATTTAAGCTTTCATTTATTGATCTGCGGAAATGGTTCCAATCAGTGTGTTTATTATATAACCTTTCAGTTACTTGTTGTTGAAAAACTTGAGTGCTGACTTTTAATAGAACCGGCGAATGGTCAGAGGATAGATCGAGACAAGATGGGACATCAGTATAGTTGTTGTTAACACCTTTTGAGACGAAAAAGTCTAACAAATCTGGGATTTTCCTCATATCAGTCGGCCAGTATGTAGGTTCTCCTGTTGAAATATGATCAAAATTGTTATCATTAATTACTCTGAGTAGTTAACGTCCTCTAGGTGTGGCTAATCGTTAACCCCACTCTTGATGTTTGGCGTTGTAGTCACCTCCGGCAATGAACTTGTTTCTGAGAGTGGTAAAAAATCTATCAAATTGCTCAAAAGTTATGGCATGTCTCGGGGGCCAGTAAACAGCAGAAAGTGCAATAGGACCTTGCCAGTCTTCAAGGACAATACTCGAAGCTTGTAGGTAATGCTCTTTAAAACTAGGTAGTTCATAGTGTTTAATAGAGTTTTTAACCAGTACAGCATTACCACCGTGGGCCGTGTTGTCAGTATGATTCGTAGAGGTACAACGTATAATTTATCGTTTTAAAATAAGTTCTGTCTGTAAAATGAGTTTCGCTTCCTTAATCGTTTCTTATACTGGAACTTCATCGTCCATTGCATCTTCACCCCTAGAAGCAAGAGGTTTGTAGTTGTTGTTTCTCAACGGAATTAAGACAGCAGATGACTGATCGTTTACACGATGACGTTTTTGAACGTGGTCCGATGTCGAAGCCAGGATTCTTTTAGTAGTTCTGAGTGGCACAGTTTGCCAAGAACCATTACCACTATCATCATCACTATGCTCTTCAGAAGTGTCTGGGTTGTTCGATAGTTTTATGTCACCATTTAAGTTTTCCTTAGATAACTCGCTATAGTTGAGATCAAGTTTGTGAATGTCCAAAAAAACAACAAAAACAAACAAATAACCTTAGAACTGAATGTTCAGTATAGAATTCGTCAAAATTTACAAAAAAAAAAAAGGAAAGAAAAACCTGTGGTACTTTAAATTATTAGTTTCCACTTCAACGAGGAACTACAACACAAAATAAAACTAAAATGAGATATAAAAACCGTTATAAAATGAATATTTTCGGGAGCAAAAAACAAGTAGACTTGTATTGACTGTAATCCAACAGCTAATTACATATTGGGAATGCTGTGCTAAACCAAAAATTTATACTGGAGCACGTGCTCTGCACTTTGACGGCTGTGTTGAGTCAGCTGTTTTCATTTATTTTTTTGTTTTATTATCAACTCTGTTAACATGGAAAATTAACCGCTTGTTTTTAAAGGGTGAAACGTATATATCCATAAGGTAAATGTTTAAAGTTTTTAAATTTCTAATAACAAGTATTATAACGAAATGATGTTTTTCTGGCATAGGAAGACCTGTATAGTGTTTATATTATTTTTATCTCAAAACTAAATTATTTGCAAAGTTTGAAGAAAAACGTTCGATAACTTATGTTTTTTAGATCCGTGTACACATACAACAATCCGTGTACACATTGAACAAATTGTTCAAAGAACAATTTTTGTTATAAAGTATTTTTGATCATAGGTCTAATCTTTATATACAGGGTAAACGGATTATAATGTTATGTAAAAATCCTCTTAGTTTCTCATACATCAAGGATAATTTACAATTTTACCACACCAGCTTTCAAAGGATACAATACCACTTCTGATATTCCACAATAAATTGTATTATAATTATTTCTTTCAAAAAAACTATTATTTTGAATTTATGGCGTAAAAATATGCTGTAACTAATGTAAAAGTTACATAATTGGTATTGATAATAATTATGTCGATTATTCAACAATACGATGGATGATAAGAGAGGTTAATATATTAATTTTAACCTATTATACGACACTCATCTAGCTGGGTATGCGTGTTTATATACTTGCTTGATTTAAAATAGTTTTAACATTTTACAAATAATAAAATCCAAAGTATATACAAAAGTAGCATATAGTTTACAATTTTCCAAAAGAGCTTGCATTTGTATATTGGAAAATAATTAAAAAGTTTCTCGAAAGTGGTATAAAAACTAATTTTAAATTAATAAAAACGCCCGTTGAATGAAATCTGTTTGGGAATCAGACGTATTCCCAAGTCGCCTTTGGCGGGTCTCTTATTGCTCTGTGGATTTATTCTATCACCTTTGACCTTTCGGATGAACAGCGCTGCGAAAACATAGGAATATTCAAATTTAAACAGTTTTACGAATTTCCAACAGGTTAACTGTTGGAAATTGGTTTAATATACACTCATGCATCATGAGTGTATATTAAACGATTAGGATTACGTAACTTGAAATTTAAAAAAATGTATTGTCTCGAGGGTAAAAAGTATAATTTGGTTTTTATATAAAATGTTTTGAATTGTCCAGCAAACTTGTTGAGAGCATGTGAATTTATATTTTTTAAAGTTCATACCACAATTTATAATCAAGCTCGTTAAAAAATTTCCTTATGATGTCTCTTAGCTGTTCTTTGCCAAGATCACTAAGTGTTCAGTATAGTAGTCTGTAACTGAGCTTATCTTTCTTAAATAAGATATAGTCTAATTTTATTTTACTTTTTCAACAACCCTCAAATTCTTTGTTTCAAATTCATTGTTGGTGATGGTTATGTTATTGTTTAGTAAATTATTGTGGACGTTTTTTTCATAAAGTTTTTTACTAATCGGTGATGGAAAATGTCCGCAATAATTTACTAACAAACCCCCATATAAAAGGGCTTTACTATAGAGTGAATGTCAATAAGTTAACCAAAATTTCTATTATCTTTTAAACTTTTATCATTGTTTCTTCACTCTTTTGCATAATATAATTGAGTTAAACGTTGTATGTATTTGGTAAATTATAACATAGTGCGGAACCCTTAAAGTGAAATTAAATTGTCACGTATTGTGGTTTCAGAGAGGAAAACCCCGGGCGTTACCTACAACGTATTAACGATCATCACAACCCCATAACCAGAGCGTTCACGGCCACCCCTGTAACTGCAATTGAATTGCTACTCCCACTGATTGGTTTTCCATTTCTACTGTTTTATAATTGGAAACTCGACCAAACAAGATATTGCAACCACGATGTTTGTTGTTGCAACGCATTTTCTGGTTTTGGTTTATTTTGTGCATTTGAAAACGAAATGAAAAAAGTCTAAATCAGGAATGCTCTCGATATTTGATTTAATAGAGAAAATATTAGGATTGAACGTCACTTGCATCCGCTGAAAATTACAAAAACTGACAAACCATGGCGGTCCAGAAATAGAATACTGTATGAACGCTTAGAAGAGGATCTCAATATTGTTTCTATGGGAAATTACAACTCTAACTTGAACATGGTTCATTATACTAAAATCAAGTCTACAGTTTGATGAAAAAAAACTGCAGAAGAAGTAAAGTTAACATATTTTACTGGTAAAAGACACTTTCCTTATTAATAGATCCCACCCAGAACATTCACCTTTGCCACATTTATCATGTTATATATATATCGTTTAACCCCCCCCCCCCCCCCCCCCGGCCTAGAAGAAGCACAATGGATTAAATCATTGGACAGCTATTGTAAATAAATGCTGGCAAATTAGGAAGTACAAATGTTCCAATTATCAAATATTTATTAAAGCCAATTGGGACCATATCAACCGAAATTTTTATACCGACCATTAGGCAATCGATATTTTAATTTTATTTTTGTTTACGCATAGATATTTCATGCTATTGAAAACATTATAGATTTTGCAACAAAAAAGTAAATTTTTTTAAATGAGGGTATATAGACTATGGGCCGACAATGTGAAACCCTCCCC
The DNA here is from genome assembly GCA_030545055.2 of Neoaliturus tenellus. Classification (NCBI taxonomy): domain Eukaryota; kingdom Metazoa; phylum Arthropoda; class Insecta; order Hemiptera; family Cicadellidae; genus Neoaliturus; species Neoaliturus tenellus. The sequence continues at coordinate 10,044,559 of CM061537.1, read as the reverse complement.
CCCCCCCGTGGGAATTTATGACTTATACTTTTTTTTGTTGGTATTGCCTACTAGATTAAGAATTCGGTTGTTTGCCTTTTTTAAATTACAGCATATTCCAGAAAACCAAGAAAAGACGGCCTACGAGGAGTCAGACAAAATTTTTAATCAGCAGCATAGGTCGAGTTTGGTATCAAATTAAAGGTCTCACATAGCAGAGTACAATGCCGCAAACTAGACTTCAAAAGGATGATCGAAACGGAAATGGCAGGCAAACAAAGTTTCCATTAAAATATATGGGTAAAACTTTAAAATGCAATAACTTTCTTTATACCCAACCTTTTAACGTCGGGTTTGCGGCATTGTACTCTACTAATTGGGACCTTTAATTTGATACCAAACATGACCTATGCTGATATTTAAGAATTTTGTCTGACTCCTCATGGGCCATCCCCCTTAAGGGATAAAAAAGTGTTAATGCCTTAAAAGAGTAGACATTTATGGCCATTATTGATATACTAAGTCTTGTAACTTTATCTATATTGGTAAAAAATATATTTCACCGTTCCGGGACTTTTCAACCACACTGTATATAAAACTAGTTATTTCACTTTTTCACCATAAATCTAAAAAAATTCATAATTATTTGGAAATATTTAAGTAGAGAGCTTTATAACGACCCATTAATTAATAAAATTGGCCAAGAAAACTGTTAGTATTTTCGGTCAAAAGATTTTTGAAACTGAATCATTTTAATGATGATAGTAGATTTTATATTTTTCATGGTTTTTTCGTATTTTTCGGGATATGCTGTAATTTTTAAGTGGCAAACACCTAAAACCATAAAGTACATGTCAATACAAAACAAAAATGTATATGTCGAAAATTCCCACAGGGGGGGGGGAGCATATGTTCACATCAGCCTTTGCTCTAATAGAACTATGAAGGAACTCTGTTATACAGACTTTAATTTTAATACATGTTCCAAATTTGTTAGCAAGTCTGAAACCCCGTATTGCAGAGAGTTAAGGTCCCATCTATCTTTTCTACAAGGGTTTCGTCTGTTACGTCCCTTTTTCTCTCGACCTACTGAACCGATTTTTAAGATTGAGGTGTCATTTTGAAGCTTAGGATATAAGCAGTGACGAATTAATTGTATAATGTTTCGGGCTTCACCCCCTCGCCTTTGATTTATTTCTAGAGGGCGCTTTAAAATGTTGACCAACTTTTATTGCAAGTTCGGCTGATTACCTTCAGATGAACTTTAAAATTCAGATGGTAAACAAAAATAGATCTCTGTTACTTCATAATGAACATTCAGGTCACCAGATTATTAGCATCCTGTTAAAAAAAGATTAGTATTTTACTATAGTTTTTACTGTTTACAAAAGGTTTTTATACTAAAAACAGCTTTTGATTTCTTGAATAATACAGTTCACTCATCGTCTTTGGAAAGATAACAAAACACCCACATTTTGTGTTATTGGTATTTTGTGTTTTCTAGGAATTTTTCAACCAACTCATTTGAGAGAAGTGTTTGATCCAACAATTGGGAAAAGCCTGACAGCGAGGATATAAGCGTCGAAACCTACCGAGGAATTGAGTCGGATCACGACAGGACAGGATAATTTACACCATTTTAATATTCAATTGTGATCCTAAGCCATAATACCAATGATGAAGTTTTATTATACACAAAAAAACAATGTAATTGTTTTCTACTCCAAGGCAAAACCCGCTATGGCTATGGTGGTTTACACCGTGTACTGATTAACGTTAAAAAGTATAATTTTTAACTAATCTAGTTAACACCACATTTGGGTTAATGGATTGTCATAACTTATCTGTAGAATACCGGTAGTTAAGTTTTGATGGATGTTTTTGAATGTGTTTGAATCTATAAATAACAAGCTTTACTAATACTTTATAATAAGGCTCTTGGTAGATAAGTTTCCTCGTTTATAATTTAGTGATTAAAACATTAACCTAGACAACCACGAATATGTAGTTTAAACAGTAAAAATGTGGTGCATAAATGTTTCTTTTCATATTGTAAAATATTTAAATACATAAGACGAGATATTGTTTGATCATAGCTAATACACAAAATAACGATCGTTCCACTCAAGGCCGTAAAAAGCGATTGGGTTGTGTTTTACCTTAGAGTATGTGGAAACAGTAAAATTGGTTTCTCGGAAATAAAATTATATGCTACATATCAAATACCAAAACTTACTTTTTTACTGTTCCACCCTCATCTCACCATTATAATTGAAAAATACTTGAATAATATAATTGAAGTGTACTGAAACTCTAAGGGACCCTTTTGTATATTTCCTTCTATCGAGAAAAATATATTTTACGATATAATGTCTCCGGTTTCTGTCTGTCCGTCCATATGTAATTTTTGTTTGGATTATGAAATCTTTAAAACTACATTAAGTATTTAGTTGAAACTTGGCATAACTATTATATTTACATCAAGACAATTTAACTTATGAATTTTGACATTTGATATATTTACTTTTTGGCGTTTCAAAATGGCGATCGTGTTTATTTATTTATTCACATTCTTCAATACAGTAATAAAACGAGTTACATTGAAGCAGTTCTTGGATAGTCTGAAAAAGTCTATTGAGGAAGTATTATCACTTTTTCTTCACTTCACCATTAAATTCACGTGTTAAATTTACAATGATTAATATCCCAAAAAATATTCATAAAATAACAACAACAACAAAAAACTTAAAATATGTACAATTTAATTTCCCAGTCATATGTCTAAGTTTGAACCAATCCGATCATCAATAACAGAAAAATGATAATTATTCTTTAAAAATAACCTACCATTTGTAGGTATAGTTTTCCTGCAAAAATGTGTAACAACTGTTTATGGTCTTATTTGATCAAACTTAGTATTTATGAATACACAGTTATATTTTACTCGTTCAAAGTATTTATACTGTTTTGATGATATTTCAAAAAGTTCTAGATTATTTTCTATGAAAATTTATAATTGCCGTTATTTTTATACAAAAAATGGGAAATGTATACAACAGTCTTAACATATAATAGTCATGAAAAACTGCAACTCAAAATACCTCATGTAGTTTTTTCGTGAATTAAACAAAAGTTCACAAGGACTGACAAACAAAAACCTAGACACCCATGGTTACTTTTTAAAATATGTCTCGACGCAAGAAACAAGTATACAAAATGGTCCCAGAGAGTTCCGAGGTATCCTGTATACTTTAAACAATTTCCTCTTCTCTTTACTGTATACCCGCCCACACATTGATCCGAACTGAATTGGCCACCTCCTTTCAAGATCGAATGACGGGCTTCTCAAAAGGATGCTCATATTATCATCAAGTTCGCCTCATGCTCGTGACTGGAAAGTGGAGTAGCCTTGAATGGACGTCCCTTTGAGATGGTCAAGTCGGGGATTAATAACACCTAATATAGTCCGGGAGTCTCTCAAGGCTACATGGAGTCATTTAACTTGGAGTTATTTCACATTGAGTCATTTAACTTGGCCTATTGAATTATTATATGAGCGTGGAATGTACGTTCGTTGTGAGAAAGAAAGGTCTAACTGGGTCATTATTAAAAATAGGATCAAAGTTTTACTTAAAAAATATAATTACTATATAATATAATATAAAAATATAAGGCCCATTCTATACGGACCGATTGTCGGCGGCGGATCTGCTCATGCGAAATCTGCCGTCCGACGGCCATTCTATACGAGCGGTTAATCGGCGCAACAGTGTTGCCAACCATTCAGTTAATGTAAAAAATACAGCATTAAGTAGCATTTATATCTGACCTTGCTAAAATTATTTCCACTTATATTATCATGCTTTACAAATAATATAACACGAGAAAATACTCAATTGCAATCAATTAAAATTATAAAATGATTTATAAATAATTTTAAAATTACAAAAACATAAATATTGAATAAACATACGAAATTACAATTCACATTAGAAAGGAAAAAGTCTTTTTCCAATTAAGTGATGACGTATTATGTTTTAAAAAATGATTTCAATATTTCCTAAATACTGAAAACATTACAAAAGTTATAATAAAAAGGGATAATGTATGGCCACAAACTCGACGGGGTATCATAGTAGCTACGCACGTAGCAACTACAAAGTGAAAATAAACGTAGCAACTAAAACTGAATGTTCTCATAGCAACTACGAAAAGGCGGGAAAAATGAAATTTAAATATTCGATTAGCGCCTACACAATTACTAAAATTTCTCGTTAGTGCCTACGATATCGCAGCCGCTAAAGTGTAGTTGCTAGTAGACTATTTCGTTTTTACGTAGTTGTTGTTAGATTTCTTAAATTCTCGATAGCACCGAACATCTCAGTTTCTCGATAGCGCCTACAATAATGAGCGGTAGGTAAAAGAACGAATCTTTAATGGTTCGTTCATTATCTTTACATACCTTCTAGAGAGCAACAGCTCACTTCGTGTTGAGAGTTGTGGAGGATTTCTATCAAATAATAGGGAATGTTTCTGGGTGTTGGAGATTTTACTAATTAGAAAGGGGGTTATTTTGTTTTTTTTTCTAATTTTTTCACTAGTTTTCTCATTTAGAACAAAGAAAAAGAATGAATTTACAAAATGTGTTGTTTGGTAATGTTTGTGGGGTATATACAGATTTCCCTGCTGGTTGCAGATGCCATGGCAGGGAAGTCGTTCAAAAGAGCTGCTCTGTAAAAGAGCTGTTCACTCCGAACGACTCTGTAGGCGCTATGTTACAAATTCGATTTTAGTGGCTATGTAGAGTAGTTGCTAATCGAGATATACAGAAATTTGTCGGACCTAAAAGCTTTTTTCACTTTTAGTTGCTACAATTTAAATATATTTTACAAATCTAACAGTCAAAATCAATGTTCTAAAAAGTATAGGTCATATTCTCCTTAACGCCTACACAAATTTGAAATGTTCTACCAGCGCCTACAAGCGTAGGCGCTAATTCATACTGCCATTTTAGTACCTATGTCAACATTCAAATTGTAGTTGCTATGAGCGTAGTTATTATGAGACCCCACGCACAAACTCCTACGAAACATGTATATTAAAATACAAGATTGGTCACTATTCGATAATTATTTTTTTTTAGAGATAAATAAAGGTAGAGATGACTAAATAATACAATTAACTTTAAGAAAGAAAATAATAGATATAGGTAGGCTTATATATATATATATATATATATATATATATATATATATATATATATATACCTATAAATAATTGAAAGGGCTGATATATTTTGACCAGTATCATGTAACAACGACATGGCCTTTGAACCGTATAACCATAGATTAAGCATACTCCTCAAGTATGCGAGGAGTATGTGAGTATTAAGTGTTAAGTATTAAGTAGGAAGTATTAAGTGAGGAGCATGCTTAATCTATGGTATAACCGTCGGTAGAGGCCTATAGTAATCATTTGAACTTATTTTGTCATGTAATAAGTAAGTACAGTATCCAATTAGTCTGCACTAAAGTAGGCCTACCGGTATGTAATTAAAATTAATAACCTCTGCGTGTTTGAGATAAATATAGTTGTATTTGTTTGTTTTCGTGAATAGTGAATGCAGGCAAAAACTAACTAACTGTACATTGAATTTTTACCTCAATCCAACTTTGAGATTTTTAACCTTGTCTGCTTAATCTTTAGATGTAACTTCGTATAATTTAGGATGTTTTCAATTCTAGAAAAATGAGTTTTCCATGTCAAACATGTTTTCTAAAAACAAAAACAAAACAAACTGGAGAACGGTGAGGACAAAAAGGATCAGGAAAGGCAGTGGACGAGAAATGGCGAGAACGAGAGAGAAATTACGAGATTTGGCGTGAGGTCGCGAGATCGGCGGCGGAAGCAGAATATACCGCGTCATAGCGCGTTAAAAATCTGCCCGTATAGAAGCTCCCATTTAAACTCCATTGTTAGGTAAAATATCAGCTGATCGACGCCGACAATCGGCGGCAGACAATCGGTCCGTATAGAATGGGCCTAAGTGTTTGATAATTTGTACATTAAAAACTACACATTTTTAAGTTATGTAAAATATTAATAATGTTTAAAATTTTCAAGACATTTAATTTAAAAATATTTAAATGGATATAATTTTAAAATAGGAGGCAAGTCATTAAAAAAATGTTTTATTATATGTACTATAAGTTCATAACGGCTTATAGATTCAAATTTTGTACCTCAGTCCAATCAAAAAACTATTAAAAAATACACACAAACAGATACAAGGGAAGATAAAGCTAATAGAGCTACATAATGATGATTTTTTTCTAGTGTGGGTGTACCTTTGAGTTCTACGGGGAGGGTTAAATAACATCTCACAGGGACTCGATGTTTAGTTTGGGTGACTTTTAAGGTCACACACGGAGTCATTTAACTTTGGCTGCTTAATATGTATAAGCCTACGTCAGTCGAGCAGTAAATTAATGTTTGATGGTTTCGGAAGTTTTCTTCAAATAATGTTTATGAAATAGAAAGTGATCGTCAGATTTCGTGTAAAAGTGTAATATTATGTTTTGGTTGTACCTTAATTAATTAAATCATAAATTTTATTATTGATTAAGCCCTTCGTGGAATTAAAACCACAACGAATAAAAATTTAAATGAGAGCGTTCAACTGCAATATTTACTTAAACGTTTTTTATTTGAGCTCAGATCTGATGCCGTATTTATAGTTCTTGTCTGGTATGATGTTTCGACCACAACAGGATTAGTTTTAACAACTAAATTACTAATTTATTACACTGATTTATTATATTTATTTTTTATTTTCAGGCGAATATAGCCTAATTGAATACTTAATTTAGGTGGGGTATGTAATTCGTTGTTTTACTAATATTTTTGCTACTCGAAGTCCAACTTCAGAAAAGTAAAGATAACCTTAATCTTTTTATTTTTAAACTATCTGTTACCGGTCACGGCTTCGCCCGTTATTGAATTTATTTTTTAGGTAATAAAATCTTTAAAAGAGCAACAAAATCTTCTTCCTTGACATTGAAACAACAAATTACTGTGTGTTGAGCTCTGAAGGAATTTTGCAAAACATTTTCTTAATGAGAACCATTGAACAAAAAAGAACAACCATGTCAAATTTCAACCCTGTAGGCCCTACAGTCATTTCAAAATCATGTAGGGCGGAGCCCTAAAGAACATAAAAAACTATATTTCTAAAGTTGTTTCTTAGTAAATACCTATTAGCAAAACGGAACATAAACGTTAAATTTCAACACCGTAGGATTTATGGTAATTTTGAGGATTTGTGGTGGGAAGCCCCTGGGAATAATTTTGAAATCCTATGGGGCGGAGCCTTAAAGAACTTCGAAAACTAAATTTGCAAAACCGTTTCTAAGTAAGCACCTATTTGCGAAACGGAGCATCCACGTTATATTTTAATCCCTTAGCATATATGGTAATTTTGATGTTCTGTGGGAGCCCTGAAGTAAATTTGCTAAATTGTTTCTTAGTGAGCAACTATCAGCAAAGAGGAACGTCCATGTCAACTTTCAACCCCGCGGGCCCAGAGTAATTTTCAAGACTTTTGGGACGGAGCCCTAAAGAATTGAAAAATATATATTTGCAAAACCGTTTCTTAGTAAGCACCCATGAGCAAAGAGGAACGTCCATGTCAAATTTCAAATCCGTGAAGGGACTAATGTAATTCTGAAATCCAATGGGGTAGAGCCCTAAAGTGCTTTAAAAACAATATTTGCAAACCCTTTTCTTAGTGAGTACCCATGAGCAAAGGGAATCTTCCTTCATATTTCAACCCCGTGGGCCCTAGAGTAATTTCTAAGTCCAGTGGGGTGCAGACCTAAAGGGCTTCAAAACTATATTTGCAAAACGTTTCTTAGATGAGATAGATAGTACCTATGAGCTAAGAGAATCGTCCTTGTCAAATTTCAACACGTAGGCTATACAGTAATCGTCAGCTTCTTAGAGGTAGAGCCCTAAACAATTTCGAAAACTATAATGGTAAAACAGCTTCTTGATGAGCACCTATGAGCAAAGAGGAACGTCGATGTCAAAAATTTCAATTCCGCGAATACCCTAAAGTAATTTTGAAATCCAGTGTGGAGGAGCCCTTAAGTGCTTCAAAAACTATATTTGCAAAACCGTTTGTTAGTACCTATGGACAGTAAAAAAGTATACAGTAATAAAATATAAAATAAAGTAAACTGTGCTTAATACAACCAAAGTACACCAGACTAAAAGTAATAGTACATCACTATAATATTGACAATGTCAAACATAAATAAGCATTATATCTCACAACTGGTTACTTCTATGCTTATAAGCATTTTCCTGAATGAATCATCATGTGGCAGATGTAAACAAACCTAATTCAATCTCCATAATCATATGTTAGAATACAAAAATGTTGCTTCCATAAGATTAACATGGTAACTTTGAGGACGTCTAGGGCGTAGCCCTTTGTGAATATTAATATGAAAATAGTCAGACTTTCCTATTTAGACCCTAAAGAATGAGTATACCAAATTCCAGTACTCTAGCTAGTCGGGATGTTGGAGAATTAGTGATGAGTGAGTCAGTGAGTGAGTGAGGGCTTTGCCTTTTATATATTTAGATAGATAAATAAAATATTAAAATAGGTAATGCAATAGATAAAATATTACTTTTATGACATTGCTAGCTTACAACAAATGTAAAATTTATAAAATCAGTATAATATATTTATAACAAATAGTACAAAAACATATTGAAATTTTTAAGCGAAATCTGAATTTTTATGGTTTATAAGTTATACTATTTAAATAATTGGATTAAAACTAATTTTTTCAATATAAAAATGTTTATTGCATATCGTCTTAGCTTTGTGGTTGTGCGATTGCGATTTACATTGAAATTTAAGGTTTACGGTAAGAGTAATGCACATTCTATGGCAATACATTTATGTGGGTGTCAAACTTCTTATCCACGCTAAGCAACGCAAGTTAAATGACTCCACAAAACCTTTTAAAGTTAAACAGACTCAAAACTACTTTCCTCCGCCATAAACGCCCACTCCCGGCTGAACCGCTTTGAAGTCACGTGACACGACTGTTGATACAAACTCCCTTTGGGTTGCGATCTGCAACGGTGATGGTGATAGCCAGTCTGTCATGATCATGTGTGCCTCCTGTGTTGTAAAGAAATGGAAATTGTAACATTAAAACGTGTACTTCGTGTACGGATATCTCTAATTAATTATGGTGATAATGTTATATTTTAACGAGCTACCTATATATTTTAAAGCAGTAAGGTAAAAAACACCTTTGGACAATTTGATCTGAGAGTTCTACTGGGCCGATTTCCACGATGGGAGTTGTACCAAAACAAACGTATTCTGTCCTAAATTAGCAGCTTTTATTAGTATTTAGAAAATATTTTTTATGTCAAATTGGTAAAAAATAAAAAAATAAACTTTTCTTATTGCGATTTAATGGGGAAAAAGTAATTTTTCAGTCCTATGGACAGTTTCTCCGAGACTTCCACTGCACCAATTTTCGTGCAGTTTGTACCAAACAAAAGCTAAACTTTTCTGTAATAGCAGGTTTTATTTACTTTAACGTTATTATACTTCCTTATATTACAAAAATGAAATTTTCAAACCCTTGCGATGAATTTATTTTACAACGTTTTAAAGCCTTTTGCTGATTGTAATTACACGAGGTATTTGTTTAATAGCAAGAGCAAAACTCTCAAGAAGGATTTAGTTTATTATGGCCAGTCTAAAATGTATATAATTATAATGTATTAGTCTTGTAATGAAAAGGAAAATTAATAAAGTGTCATACTATAGTCCGTTTTCTTAAAGCTGATCCTTCTAGAGAGAGATGGTGGTGGGGGTTTGTTTATCCTCGATAATATCCGATTGGCTGGAGCCCTTTGGTTTTTTTGTTGGTTTTTTTGTTGTTTTTGTTTTATTTCACTGTTGCATACCAGCTTGTAATTTTACATCACAACATATTGTGTATCAGTTTTACAATATTATTGGTAGCAGTTGCTTTTTTCAGTTTATTTTAGAACTGTTACTTTTTAACAAGGAAAAGGTTTGGCTTAAAAATATAACAGCTGACTAGGAGTTACTGAAATACATTATAACTTATTTAAAACGTTATTTGAGGAAATCAGATACTCGAACATGTTTGTCACGAGTTAAAATGTTTTGTGTGCAGTTTAAATCCCTCCCCCACCCCAATATTCTCGTGAAGGATCAGGTTAAAAAAAACGGACTATATTTAATCCAATCAACTTTAAAGTTCATAGATTAAAAAATAAATAAGTTTTAATTGTTAAATTGATTAAAGCTGCTTAATTATGTAAAGCAGCTGATTAATTGTAAGGAAATCTATCCTTATTTAATACGTTAAGGGATTTTTGTGTTGAGAACCTCCTCCTACAATTTTCAATCGTTTTTCAAGTTTTTGGTGTCGTTGGATAGGGCTTGGTCTGCAGTTGTTTCCCCCAAAAACTAAGAATCGGACTGAAAATAAAGTCACTATCCACCATTGAAATCTCAAAATTTCCCATTTAAATAACATTGGGATTGAATAAAGCATTTTAAACATCTGTTAATAATCAACTGTAAATACGTGTAGTTTTGGTGATTACAGATTTCACAATATTGCATTGGTCATTGATTTAAAGCTAAAAGTAACACATGTATTGTATAGTCCGTTTTTTTTAACCTGATCCTTCACGAGAATATTGGGGTGGGGGAGGGATTTAAACTGCACACAAAACATTTTAACTCGTGACAAACATGTTCGAGTATCTGATTTCCTCAAATAACGTTTTAAATAAGTTATAATGTATTTCAGTAACTCCTAGTCAGCTGTTATATTTTTAAGCCAAACCTTTTCCTTGTTAAAAAGTAACAGTTCTAAAATAAACTGAAAAAAGCAACTGCTACCAATAATATTGTAAAACTGATACACAATATGTTGTGATGTAAAATTACAAGCTGGTATGCAACAGTGAAATAAAACAAAAACAACAAAAAAACCAACAAAAAAACCAAAGGGCTCCAGCCAATCGGATATTATCGAGGATAAACAAACCCCCACCACCATCTCTCTCTAGAAGGATCAGCTTTAAGAAAACGGACTATATTAAAATTAATTGCTCGAATTCGAGCAACACGTATACTACAGTAGTAGCAATTTAATAATGTAGGCTACATTTATGAATTTATTTTACAAGACATCAATTTCCATGAGAAACTAAAACTCGTTGTTTCCTCCAAGTAAAGTTTGCATTTTTTATATAAAGGCAGTGACCAATTGCGGAAAAAAACTCCAAGTACTATACGGTAGATATACACTTGCAAATAACTTCACCTAGGAAATGATAAACTATTGAAACGTAAAATTTATTCAGTTTTAATTCTTAAACAAAATATAAAAGAAATATTGAAAAATATTGAAAAACAAATAGAGAAAAAATAATACTACACCAAGAATTAGGTTTTTACTTGTAAATTCAACTAATTTTAATAAAACAGCCTTTGTTTCTAAATTTTCATTCTGCATTCCCAAAATTTGTTAGTTTCCACAACAGTTCCAGTGGACAGTAATTAATCCAGATCTAGACATTTTCAAAAAAAGATCCATATGTGAGAACGGCGTTTAAAAAATCGCGGTTGCAATATATTGTTTAGTCAAATTTCAATTATGAAACAGTGTATAAATAGAAAACCAATTTGTGTTAGTAGCAGTTCAATTGCAGCTGGGCTAGTGACGGTTCTATGTTACATTTTCTTATAGATGTGCATTGCTCTATGTTGCATTTATAATTTATTTGCATTTTATAGTTTTAAACGTGCATGTTAAAGCTCGTTTTTGACCTAATAAAAACTGGTAAAACTGTTTATGTTCTTTTTCATAAAAGTATAATTTCATTATGCATGACATGTCACAAAACATTATTAAAAAATCGTATACCACTTTTAACTGCAGTGAAATATGAAAAATAATGAAAACGTTTTGAGAATACAGTAGAACCTCGATAGTTCGACACTTTGTGGACTTAGAGAGTGTCGAACTATCGAAATGTCAAACTATAGGGAGTATATGGGAAATTTTAACATTGGGAGTATAAAAATCATAATTTGAATTTAGGAAACATTAAATTTTAGTGAAACCATAACCTAAATGAACTTTAACATATAAACAACATTTATTCATTTTTGCCTCCAGGATTGATCAATGACTGAAGATTAGGTTACGTACCTTGTGCCGTCGTCAATCCATATAGTTTTTCTGATAACTAGTTTCGGGACTGTTGTCCCATTTTCAAATCAGTAGAACGTCGTCAAAACTTTAAAACACAGTCATATACTTTACATTTAAAAAACAACACATAACACAACACACGCGCGAACATTTAACAGTTAATTTGAGGTTGGCCGGCCAAGACATCGAAGGTTACCGAACACGCGGCGGACGGGATGACGGATGCGACCAATGGTCGCATCCGTCATCCCGTCCGTGTTCGGTAACCTTCGATGTCTTGGCCGGCCAACCTCAAATTAACTGTTAAATGTTCGCGCGTGTGTTGTGTTATGTGTTGTTTTTTAAATGTAAAGTATATGACTGTGTTTTAAAGTTTTGACGACGTTCTACTGATTTGAAAATGGGACAACAGTCCCGAAACTAGTTATCAGAAAAACTATATGGATTGACGACGGCACAAGGTACGTAACCTAATCTTCATATAAACAACATTCAAATCATTCGCCAATTTGTTTACATTTTCACCTTTGTCAGGCTCCAACATGGACACTATCGGTCATTATTAACATGTTAAGTTGTCATGGACCATGTCGAACTATCAGGAGTGTCGAACTATCGAGAGTCGAACTATCGAGGTTCTACTGTATAATGAGGATTTTTAATGTAGAACATCACAAGAATTTTTAAGTAAAAAAGCCACGTAACTGTATACATTAGTTAAACATTTTCACAGTAAAAGTAATGAGTTTGTTTTATTAAAATATAATGAAATACTTGCGTGCAAAAATGAACGGCTGAGAAGTATTCTCAAAATTAAAATACTCTAAAATGGACATATAATTCCAGTAACAGCCAAGTGGCCGCAATTCACGTCCATTTAGTCCTATGACCACTTGTAAAGATTACATATTTATGACCAAGTAAAATATGATTTTTTATTTATTGTTCATTAATTATACTGTAGTTTATTATGAATAAACGTCCAAATCCATTTTAGGTTTAAACCTGGAACCAAAAAAAGTTGAATAAGTACAGTAATTTATTATGTTGATTTAATATTCAGTTAATTTTTTTAATACATATTATATATTTTTTTTAAATATAATATTATATTTTAATAATATATATTTTTTTAAATATAATATTTTAATATGTATTAAAAAATACATAATTTTTTAATACATTTTTTAATACATATATTTTGTAATGTACTTATCAACAGTTAAAAAGTTATACCTATAAAATTTATACAGTATTAAAAAGTTTCCCAGTAAAATCAGCAAAAAATCTTCATCCGTCAAAAGTTTGTTATTTGTAAAAATATATTCAACCTAAAACTCACAACCAATCGATCAAATTTTAAGTTGAACTTTTATTAGGTACTGTACGAAAATCCAACTAATATTTTAAGCATGGGTGGGGATACAATTGTTGTTGATTAAACAAGGTGTTCAGAGATGGGGATTCAGAGATGTATACCGAAATCAATGACATTAGGCTATTAACGATGTAAAGGAGTGGCTATTTCTATTAATGTTTTATTTTCCGCTCCTAAACAAAATTCTTAATTCAGGGTTCGCCTACA
>CM061537.1:9993135-10030599 GCA_030545055.2 Neoaliturus tenellus | reverse complement strand
AAACCCGGGCGTTACCTACAACGTATTAACGATCATCACAACCCCATAACCAGAGCGTTCACGGCCACCCCTGTAACTGCGATTGAATTGCTACTCCACTGGTTGGTTTTCCATTTCTACTGTTTTATAATTGGAAACTCGACCAAACAAGATATTGCAACCACGATGTTTGTTGTTGCAACGCATTCTCTTGTTTAGGTTTATTTTGTGCAGTGCGAAAACGAAATGAAAAAGTCTAAATCTGGAATGCTCTCGATATTTGATTTAATAGAGAAAATATTAGGATTGAACGTCACTTGCATCCGCTGAAAATTACAAAAACTGACAAACCATGGCGGTCCAGAAATAGAATACTGTATGAACGGCTTGGAAGAGGATCTCAATATTGTTTCTATGGTAAATTACAACTCTAACTTGAACATGGTTTATTATACTAAAATCTAGTCTACAGTTTGATGAAAAAAAACTGCAGAAGAAGTAAAGTTAACATATTTTACTGGTAAAAGACACTTTCCTTATTAATAGATCCCACCCAGAGCATTCACCTTTGCCACATTTATCATGTTTTATATATCGTTCAACCCCCCCCCCCCCCCCCGGCCTAGAAGAAGCACAATGGATTGAATAATTGGACAGCTATTGTAAATAAATGCTGGCAAATTAGGAAGTACAAATGTTCCAATTATCAAATATTTATTAAAGCCAATTGGGACCATATCAACCAAATTTTTATACCGACCAATAGGAAATCGATATTTTAATTTTATTTTTGTATACGCATAGATATTTAATGCTATTGAAAACATTATAGATTTTGCAACAAAAAAGTAAAATTTTTTAAATGAGGGTATAGAACTGTGAAGGAAATCTGTTATACAGACTTTAATTTTAATACATGTTCCAAATTTTGTTAGCAAGTCTGAAACCCCATATTGCAGAGAGTTAAGGTCCATCTATCTTTTCTACAAGGGTTTCGTCTGTTACGTCCCTTTTTCTCTCGACCTAATGAACCGATTTTTAAGATTGAGGTGTCATTTTAAAGCTTAGGATATAAGCAGTGACGAATTAATTGTATAATGTTTCGGGCTTCACCCCCTCGCCTTTGATTTATTTCTAGAGGGCGCTTTAAAATGTTGACCAACTTTTATTGCAAGTTCTTTAATGTGAATTGTAATTTAACGGCTGGTTACCTTCAGATGAATTTTAAAATTCAGATGGTAAACAAAAATAGATCACTGTCACTTCATAATCAACATTCACGTCTCCAGATTATTAGCATCCTGTTAAAAAAAGATTAGTATTTTACTATGGTTTTTACTGTTTACAAAAGGTTTTTATACTAAAAAAACTGTTTTAAATTGTTTAAATTATTTGGTACAGTCGTGATTCAATTCAATTCCATTGTAGGCGATCGCGTTTTCTATTTCTTTTACGTCATCAACAGCTTTTGATTTCTTGAATAATACAGTTCACTCATCGTCTTTGGAAAGATAACAAAACACCCACATTTTGTGTTATTGGTATTTTGTGTTTTCTAGGAATTTTTCAACCAACTCATTTGAGAGAAGTGTTTGATCCAACAATTGGGAAAAAGCCTGACAGCGAGGATATAAGCGTCGAAACCTACCGAGGAATTGAGTCGGATCACGACAGGACAGGATAATTTACACCATTTTAATATTCAATTGTGATCCTAAGCCATAATACCAATAATGAAGTTTTATTATACACAAAAAAACAATGTAATTGTTTTCTACTCCAAGGGCAAAACCCGCTATGGCTATGGTGGTTTACACCGTGTACTGATTAACGCTAAAAAGTATAATTTTTAACTAATCTAGTTAACACCACATTTGGGTTAATGGATTGTCATAACTTATCTGTAGAATACCGGTAGTTAAGTTTTGATGGATGTTTTTGAATGTGTTTGAATCTATAAATAACAGGCTTTACTAATACTTTATAATAAGGCTCTTGGTAGATAAGTTCCTCGTTTATAATTTAGTGGTTAAAACATTAACCTAGACAACCACGAATATGTAGTTTAAACAGTAAAAATGTGGTGCATAAATGTTTCTTTTCATATTGTAAAATATTTAAATACAAAAGACGAAGATATTGTTCGATCATAGCTAATACACAAAATAACGATTGTTCCACTCAAGGCAGTAAAAAGCGATTGGGTTGTGTTTTTACCTTAGAGTATGTGGAAACAGTAAAATTGGTTTATCGGAAATAAAATTATATGCTACATATCAAATACCAAAACTTACTTTTTTCTGTTCCACCCTCATCTCACCATTATAATTGAATAATACTTGAATAATATAATTGAAGTGTAATGAAACTCTAAGGGACCCTTTTGTATATTTCCTTCTATCGAGAAAAATATATTTTACGATATAATGTCTCCGGTTTCTGTCTGTCCGTCCATATGTAATTTTTGTTTGGATTATGAAATCTTTAAAACTACATTAAGTATTTAGTTGAAACTTGGCATAACTATTATATTTACATCGAAACAATTTAACTTATGAATTTTGACATTTGATATATTTACTTTTTGACGTTTCAAAATGGCGATCGTGTTTATTTATTTATTTATTTTACATTCTTCAATACAGTGATAAAACCCAGTTACATTGAAGCAGTTCTTGGATAGTCTGAAAAAGTCTATCGAGGAAGTATTTTCACTTTTTCTTCACTTCACCATTAAATTCACGTGTTAAATTTACAATGATTAATATGCCAAAGAGATATTCATAAAATAACAACAAAAAAAAAAAACTTAAAATATGTACAATTTAATTTCCCAGTCATATGTCTTAAGTTTGAACCAATCCATTTGTAGGTATAGTTTTCCTGCAAAAATGTGTAACAACTGTTTATGGTCTTAGTACCAGGCTAACCGAGCCTTGCTCGTTGCTTTTAATTAACTTTTGTTATAGTGTCATGGTAAAATTCCCACTAACAACCAACTATTCCTCTTCACAGTTAACAGCTGTTCTAAGAGTCTGCTTATCATTAATGTTTCTTTCTTTGTTTACATTTCCTTGTTATTTCGTTACCAAAATAGCAACCCATAAGACCAATGTTAAAATTTACGATTTTAAAACTTAAATTTAGACCAAATTCGATTTTTTCCTGGGATTGAGGCTGTTTCTAAACTTATTTTTGGGCCAAAACACTCTTTAATGCAAAGTTTAAGCAAAATCTAACAGCTAGATTTCGAGATCGTGAACACACATCCCTTCAGACATTCCTCGTATTATAGTATAGGATTTGATCAAACTTAGTATTTATGAATACACAGTTATATTTTACTCGTTTAATACTGTTGTTTGATGATATTTCAAAAAGTTCTAGATTATTTTTCTATGAAAATTTATAATTGCCATTATTTTTATACAAAAAAATGGGAAATGTATACAACAGTCTTAACATATAATAGTCATGAAAAACTGCAACTCAAAATACCTCATGTAGTTTTTCGTGAATTAAACAAAAGTTCACAAGGACTGACAAACAAAAACCTAGACACCCATGGTTACTTTTTAAAACATGTCTCGACGCAAGAAACAAATATACAAAATGTCCCAGAGAGTTCCGAGGTATCCTGTATACTTGAAACAATTTCCTCTTCTCTTTACTGTATACCCGCCCACACATTGATCCGAACTGAATTGGCCACCTCCTTTCAAGATCGAATGACGGGCTTCTCAAAAGGATGCTCATATTATCATCAAGTTCGCCTCTTGCTCGTGACTGGAAAGTGGAGTAGCCTTGAATGGACGTCCCTTTGAGATGGACAAGTCGGGGATTAATAACACCTAATATAGTCCGGGAGTCTCTCAAGGCTACATGGAGTCATTTAACTTGGAGTCATTTCACATTGAGTCATTTAACTTGGCCTATTGAATATTATATGAGCGTGGAATGTACGTTCGTTGTGAGAAAGAAAGGTCTAACTGGGTTATTATTTAAAATAGGATTAAAGTTTTACTTAAAAAAATAAATTACTTGGTGTATATAAACAATAAAACTA
Source organism: Neoaliturus tenellus (assembly GCA_030545055.2). Lineage (NCBI taxonomy): Eukaryota > Metazoa > Arthropoda > Insecta > Hemiptera > Cicadellidae > Neoaliturus > Neoaliturus tenellus. The sequence goes on along the minus strand of CM061537.1, from coordinate 10,026,554 downwards.
TAAGTTTATGATTAGGGTTGGGTTATTCAAAGTGTTGGACCCTAACTGATTAACTAAAATATGATAAAGTAAAAGTTGAAGATGAACAATAAACTTCACAAATAAATTACTTTTTCACAAAAAGATCAACTTTTATTTGTGTCAATAAAAGCAAATTTCGCGTTTTTTCGTATGTATGAATGTCATTTACTCAAGTCTTTGTTATTGATAATTTATGCATTAAAAACTACACATTTTTAAGTTATATAAAATATTGATAATATTTAAAATTTGTAAGACATTTAATTTAAAAATATATAAATGGATATAATTTTAAAATAGGAGGCAAGTCATTTAAAAAAATGTTTTATTATATGTACTATAAGTTCATAACGGCTTATAGATTCAAATTTTGTACCTCAGTACAATCGAAAAAATATTTAAAAATACACACAAACAAATATTAGGCTAATAGAGCTAAAAAAAATCTAGAGCTACAAAAATAGGCTAAAAAAGCTAATAGAGCTACATAATGATGATTTTTTTCCTAGTGTGGGTGTCCCTTTGAGTTGTACGGGGAGGGTTAAATAACATCTCACAAGGACTCGATGTTTAGTTTGGGTGACTTTTAAGGTCATACACGCAGTCATTTAACTTTGGCTGCTTAATATGTATAAGCCTACGTCAGTCGAGCAGTAAATTAATGTTTGATGGTTTCGGAAGTTTCCTTCAAATAATGTTTATGAAATAGAAAGTGATCGTCAGATTTCGTGTAAAAGTGTAATATTATGTTTTGGTTGTACCTTAATTAATTAAATCATAAATTTTATTATTGATTAAGCCCTTCGTGGAATTAAAACCACAACGAATAAAAATTTAAATGAGAGCGTTCAACTGCAATATTTACTTAAACGTTTTTTATTTGAGCTCAGCTCTGATGCCGTATTTATAGTTCTTGTCTGGTATGATGTTTCGACCACAACAGGATAAGTTTTAACAACTAAATTACTAATTTATTACACTGATTTATTATTTTTTATTTTTAGGCGAATATAATTGAATACATAATTTAGGTGGGGTATGTAATTCGTTGTTTTACTAATATTTTTGCTACTCGAAGTCCAATTTCAGAAAAGTAAAAGATAACCTTAATCTTTTTATTTTTAAATAGATAAATAAAATATTAAAATAGGTAATGCAATAGATAAAATATTACTTTTATGACATTGCTAGTTTACAACAAATGTAAAATTTATAAGAATCAGTATAATATATTATAACAAATAGTACAAAAACATGTTGAAATTTTTAAGCGAAATCTGAATTTTTATAGTTTATAAGTTATACTATTTAAATAATTTGATTAAAACTAATTTTCCCAAAGTAAAAATGCTTATTGCATGTCGTTTCAGCTTTGTGGTTGTGCGATGTACACAAAAATTTAAGGTTTACAGTAAGAGTAATCTGGACTCGATTCACATTCGGTGGCTATACATTTATGTACTCGTTAAACTTCATATCCACGCTAAGCAACGCAAGTTAAATGACTCCACAAAACCTTTTAAAGTTAAACAGACTCAAAACTACTTTCCTCCGCCATAAACGCCCACTCCCGGCTGAACCGCTTTGAAGTCACGTGACACGACTGTTGATACAAACTCCCTTTGGGTTCCGATCTGCAACGGTGATGGCGATGGCCAGCCTGTAATGATCATGGTAGGCACCTCCTGTGTTGTAAAGAAATGGAAATTGTAACATTACAACGTGTACTTCGTGTACGGATATCTCTAATTATGGTGATAATGTTATATTTTAACGAGCTATCTATATATATTAAAGCAGTAAGGTAAAAAACACCTTTGGACAATTTGATCTGAGAGTTCTACTGGGCCGATTTCCACGATGGGATTTGTACCAAAACAAACGTATTCTGTCCTAAATTAGCAGCTTTTATTAGTATTTAGAAAATATTTTTTATGTCAAATTGGTAAAAAATAAAAAAAATAAACTTTTCTTATTGCGATTTAATGGGGAAAAAGTAATTTTTCAGTCCTATGGACAGTTTCTATAAGACTTCCACTGCACCAATTTTCGTGCAGTTTGTACCAAACAAAAGCTAAACTTTTCTGTAATAGCAGGTTTTATTTACTTTAACGTTATTATACTTCCTTATATTACAAAAATGAAATTTTCAAACCCTTGCGATGAATTTATTTTACAACGTTTTAAAGCCTTTTGCTGATTGTAATTACACGAGGTATTTGTTTAATAGCAAGAGCAAAACTCTCAAGAAGGATTTAGTTTATTATGGCCAGTCTAAAATGTATATAATTATAATGTATTAGTCTTGTAATGAAAAGGAAAATTAATAAAGTGTCATACTATAGTCCGTTTTTTAAAGCTGATCCTTCTAGAGAGAGATGGTGGTGGGGGTTTGTTTATCCTCGATAATATCCGATTGGCTGGAGCCCTTTGGTTTTTTTGTTGGTTTTTTGTTGTTTTTGTTTTATTTCACTGTTGCATACCAGTTTGTAATTTTACATCACAACATATTGTGTATCAGTTTTACAATATTATAGGTAGCAGTTGCTTTTTTCAGTTTATTTTAGAACTGTTACTTTTTAACAAGGAAAAGGTTTGGCTTAAAAATATAACAGCTGACTAGGAGTTACTGAAATACATTATAACTTATTTAAAACGTTATTTGAGGAAATCAGATACTCGAACATGTTTGTCACGAGTTAAAATGTTTTGTGTGCAGTTTAAATCCCTCCCCCACCCCAATATTCTCGTGAAGGATCAGGTTAAAAAAAACGGACTATATTTAATCTAATCAATTTTAAAGTTCATAGATTAAAAAATAAATAAGTTTTAATTGTTAAATTGATTAAAGTTGCTTAATTATGTAAAGCAGCTGATTAATTGTAAGGAAATCTATCCTTATTTAATACGCTAAGTGATTTTTGTGTTGAGAACCTCCTCCTACAATTTTCAATCGTTTTTCAAGTTTTTGGTGTCGTTGGATAGGGTTTGGTCTGCAGTTGTTTCCCCCAAAAACTAAGAATCGGACTGAAAATAAAGTCATTATCCACCATTGAAATCTCAAAATTTCCCATTTAAATAACATTGGGATTGAATAAAGCATTTTAAACATCTGTTAATAATCAACTGTAAATACGTGTAGTTTTGGTGATTACAGATTTCACAATATTGCATTGGTCATTGATTTAAAGCTAAAAGTAACACATGTATTGTATTAAAATTAATTGCTCGAATTCGAGCAACACGTATACTACAGTAGTAGCAATTTAATGATGTAGGCTACATTTATGAATTTATTTTACAAGACATCAATTTCCATGAGAAACTAAAACTCGTTGTTTCCTCCAAGTAAAGTTTGCATTTTTTATATAAAGGCAGTGACCAATTGCGGAAAAAACTCCCCGTACTATACAGTAGATATACACCTGCAAATAACTTCACCTAGGAAATGATAAACTATTGAAACGTAAAATTTATTCAGTTTTAATTCTTAAACAAAATATAAAATAAATATTGAAAAACAAATAGAGAAAAAATAATACTACACCAAGAATTAGGTTTTTACTTGTAAATTCAACTAATTTTAATAAAACAGCCTTTGTTTCTAAATTTTCATTCTGCATTCCCAAAATTTGTTAGTTTCCACAACAGTTCCAGTGGACAGTAATTAATCCAGATCTAGACATTTTCAAAAAAAGATCCATATGTGAGAACGGCGTTTAAAAAATCGCGGTTGCAATATATTGTTTAGTCAAATTTCAATTATGAAACAGTGTATAAATAGAAAACCAATTTGTGTTAGTATAGCAGTTCAATTGCAGCTGGGCTAGTGACCGTTCTATGTTACATTTTCTTATAGATGTGCATTGCTCTATGTTGCATTTATAATTTATTGCATTTTATAGTTTTAAACGTGCATGTTAAAGCTCGTTTTTGACCTAATAAAAACTGGTAAAACTGTTTATGTTCTTTTTCATAAAAGTATAATTTCATTATGCATGACATGTCACAAAACATTATTGAAAAATCGTATACCACTTTTAACTGCAGTGAAATATGAAAAATAATGAAAACGTTTTGAGAATATAATGAGGATTTTTAATGTAGAACATCACAAGAATTTTTAAGTAAAAAAGCCACGTAACTGTATACATTACTTAAACAATTTCACAGTAAAAGTAATGAGTTTGTTTTATTAAAATATAATGAAATACTTGCGTGCAAAAATGAACGGCTGAGAAGTATTCTCAAAATTAAAATACTCTAAAATGGACATATAATTCCAGTAACAGCCAAGTGGCCGCAATTCACGTCCATTTAGTTCTATGACCACTTGTAAAGATTACATATTTATGACCAAGTAAAATATGATTTTTTATTTATTGTTCATTAATTATACTGTAGTTCATTATGAATAAACGTCCAAATCCATTTTAGGTTTAAACCTGGAACCAAAAAAAGTTGACTAAGTACAGAAATTTATTATGTTGATTTTAATATTCAGTTAATTTTTTAATACATATTATTTTTTTTTAAATATAATATTATATTTTAATATTATATTTTTTAAAAATATAATATTTTAATATGTATTAAAAAAATACATAATTTTTTAATAAATTTTTTAATACATATATTTTGTTATGTACTTATCAACAGTTAAAAAGTTATACCTATAACATTTATACAGTATTAAAAAGTTTCCCAGTAAAATCAGCAAAAAATCTTCATCCGCCAAAAGTTTGTTATTTGTAAATATATTCAACCTAAAACTCACAACCAATCGATCAAATTTTAAGTTGAACTTTTATTAGGTACTGTACGAAAATCCCAACTAATATTTTAAGCGTGGGTGGGGATACAATTGTGGTTGATTAAACAAGGTGTGCAGAGATGGGGATTCAGAGATGTATACAGAAATTAATGACATTAGGCTATTAACGTCCAGGCTTAACTAGTCTTAGTTAGTATCAAATCTATGGCCGCGAAACCCAATCTAAACTCATCAATTTTGCCTCTACACTTAAGCGTTTATGATAGTTTAGTTCAATAATTAAGCACAAAGTGTTCATAGTCTCAAAAATACAAAAGTAGTTTTCAAATGTATTTCTTTGTTTGGCTTCTGATAAATCAAAGTACGGGTGTTCTAAGATAGTTAGTTCTACAGAACAAAGGTTTTAAAAACACCCGCCAGCTTGCAAAGCATATCCTTTCCCTAGCTTGTTCACTAGTCAGTTAGTTATGAGAAATGTCTGTCTCTTCTTCATTTGTATTACATTATTTACATTATACTACCTTTTATAGATTATATAAAATACTATTTCTATGTAACCACTTTATTTGTTTGTAATTTTAATTCTTAATTTTTTTTTCTAAACATTTATTAAAAAATCATGTATACAAATAATTAGTAAATGTTAACTAACCACATTATAGTGGTACTGGTGTACATAACGCTCGAAATCGAACAATATTAGTTATAAATAAATTACATCCGTCCATCCAATACGGTATCTATCAGTAATCACCCAAAACTACATAATTAGGTCTAATGTTCGTATAGTCTGCAATTATTTTTCAGGTCAAAACCAACAAGGATAAAAGTTATTAAAAATTATGAAAAACAGTAAAAGTTAATAAAATCTAATATATTGTTACACCAGAATAAATACGTTTGTTTAGGAGTTGGTTATATTCCTCTCAACAGTGTGTTGAAAAGGCATGGTCTTATTTTTATTCTCTTCAATTAAATACTCTATTTAAAAAAAAGGAACAATCGTCTTTAAACTTTAAAATGGGGAATGGGAATTTATTTTTAGAGTGGGTTTGTATCATGTGAGTTTGATATCATGGCTTTAATATCATCGTTATGCAGTAGACTTATGTTAATATAATGGGGTAATATTTAAAAATATAATTTATTTCTCTAGAATTAAAAGTACTAATGGTGTTGAGATATATTTGTTTAATCTAAACAAATATATCTTTTTCTCCCTATACATCAATGGCCGAAAAAAAATTTACAGAGAATACACTTTGTAACCTAGTTATGGGGAACTTCGAGGCTTTCAAACAATTAGTAGACATTATGACGTAATTACGATTGAAATAAATAGTGGCAGTGAATTTACGAATGAGTTACCTGTATTCAATAATCGCAAAAGTAATTTTCTAGGACTAACAGTGTTAAAATGTGATCAAATAATCAAAATACCCCCGTCGCAGCAGACCTGCGTACTCAGCGAATTTCCAAATTAGTAGTATTAATTATGACCAGATAAACCTGTAAACCAAAAATCATCACAAGCTCATAAATAGGGAAATAAATGTTTATCTCCTTATGATAAATGTAGGGAAAGAGTATGCAGGTATGCTGCCATGGGGAACACTAAAAGTAGGTTTTTAGCATTAAAAAAAAAAAATATTTTGACCATATCAAGCCATACACTAAATTTCATCAATATCTTTCCATTGCTAAAGGAGTTTGTCTATTCTCCATATGATTAACATGGGAAAAGAGTATGCAGGTTTGCTGCCATGATAAACACAAAAACCAAGATTTTTTACCATAAATAGATGAATCTCAACCAAATGAAGCTGAATACCAAGTTTCATCCAAAAACATTGGTTAATAAGTGAAATATTAACACATCCTTATTCTCCATAAGATTAACATTGGAGCCTCAAAATACAACGTACTGTCTTAAGACTTTGTAATATCTCGGTAACCAATGGAGATAGAGCAAAGCTTCAAAATGCTAAATTGTGTGTTTTTTGAGCTAAATCCAATGGTCAAAATAAAAATTTGAAATTTTTAAAAATTACATATGAAAAATGCAAAAAACCCATTTTTGGGGTACAAAACCCCCCAAAACTACCCCTTCCGATAGGTCTATATGTCTGGTTTACGAACTCATCCGAATAAATGTAGGATTACACATTTCTACCAAATTTGGTGTCGATCGGACTATTTTTACGAGAGTTATCGTGTCTAGGGACACATACATATATATATATATATACATATATACATATATACATATATATATATATATATATATAAATTTTAATGACTATTATTTTTGGTCTCTGGGCACCTGAAAACGAAAAAGTAACATGGTCCCGGGCTTAGGTCTTACCATGAGACCTACGGTAATAGCTTATTCCCTATGGGAAGTTCGCTAAAAAGTTAAGATACGAAATAAATAGTTTATGCTTTCCAATATTTATCCTCAGTCAACCTTGACTTGAGTTATTACTTTTATTGAGCGGAGCGAGCGGAGCGAGCGAAGCGAGCGAATACTGCGGTAAACTGATACACATTATGTTGTGATGTAAGCCACTCTGGCTTTTTATTTACAAGTACTCCTCCTGAACCGCTGGAGTGATCCTCACGAAATTTTGCTCGGTCATAGTAACCATCTATGGGAAGGTATAAATCTGAAATGGTCCAAATCGGACATAAGGGTTCTGCCCTACGGCCCTTTAAAGTTACCATGTTATTTTAATAGGAGAAATATTTTATTTGGTTTGTTTACTGTGTGTTGATTATACAGCTGTTATAAGGATCAAATTTAACTGCAGACTGTTACTATCAGCTGTTTGTGAATACAGTAGTTTTATGTGAAATTGTTGTTTTGTTTATTTTAGTGGTTTGTTTACGTGAATGAAATGCCACGTTTACGGAGAGGAGGTGCAAATCTTGGACGACGCACCATTTAATATCTTGTGAACATATAATAGCCCGTTTCAGCAAACCTGCGTGATCAAAAATTATTAGAGTATTGCAGACTTGTGGTGAGTAAGCGCAGCGAACAACCTAAATCTGGCGACAAGTGTGTGCAGCGAATGAGCCGACCCAAAAGGTGAGTGAGCGCAGCGAACGAACTAAATCGACCCAAATGGCGAGTGAGCGCAGCGAATGAGCTAAACCCTGAAGCGAACGAGCTCACTTTAATTACCAATAAAACATTTGTTATTATTGATTTAAAAAATAGTCGCTCCGCTCAATATTGCAAGCAGACAACTGCATTGTATACCTAGTATATTTTGATGTACATGAGAATACGTTTCTTACATGTTAATTTGCTTGTTCATTAGGCATAATCAAGTTTCCTTTGTAACTCATACTGGCTGTGTATCACATTATGTTTAACCATATTGTTAATTATCTCAATGTACTTTGACAACTATAAACAAGGAGTGCGGGTTTTATAAATATACATTTCTATTATTTTTTTGTGTTGATTTTATTAAATAAGGTTTGCTGATAAAAAATATTATTTTTATGAATTACATTGCACTGTGTTAGTTTAGCATTTAGTTTTGGAAAGAACGCTCATTGAGCAACACTTGATAGCATCGACTACTTTGATTTCATCCTGAATTCAACGTTATCCGCCCTCACACGGCTTCAACGGAAATGAAAACAGAAAACAGAGCAGCAGCGCTCGGAGGGAGTGTGTAGGTGTAGGTAGGAATGTAGGTGAAATGTGTATGCAAATGCAACCGCTACTCCGGATGAAGACAAACACACACCCCCAACGTACCTCATGATTGTTTGTCTTTGGTTTTGATTTACACTGATTAATCTAGAACTCGGGGTACCTGTGCAGCGCAATACGCTGCATTTATCTGAGTACCTTGTAATAAAACCTTGCCACTCTGCGTTAAAAAAATTCAGTTCTATTTTTTAGCTTTTAACATGTGTTCTTATGATTAAACTATGAACAGCAGCTGTAGAATGAAATCTATACTCTTATCTATATATTAACTAGCTGTTGCCCGTCACGGCTTCGCCCGTGTGATTTAATTAATTTTATATTTAAAAAAGTAGAGTAACGAAAACTTCTTCCTTAAGAATTACATTCAAACAATGAATTATTGTGAGAGGAGCTCTGAAGGAATTTTGCAAAACCTTTTCTTAATAATAACCAATGAGCAAATAGAAACGGCCATGTCAAATTTTGACCCCGTAAACCCTACAGTCATTTTGAAGTCATATCTGGAGCGGAGTCCTAAAGAACATAAAAAACTGTATTTGCAAAGCTGTTTCTTAGTAAACACCTATTAGTAAACCGGAACATAAACGTTAAATTTCAACCCCGTAGGATCTATGGAAAAATGTAACTCTGTGTAAACACAATGTGTATTTAATGTGTGGAAAGGAGCCCTAAAGGAAATTTGCGAAATCGTTTCTTTTTGAACACCTATGAGCAAAAAGGAACTTCCATGTCAAGTTTCAACCCAGTAATAGAGGACGAATTAATTTTGAAGTCATGTGGGGTGGAGCCCTAAAGTACTTCAAAAACTATATTTACAAAACCATTTATTAGTGAGCACCTATTACCAAAACAAAACATCCACATTAAATTTAAACCCCTTAGGATGTATAGCAAATTGTAGGTTCTGTGGGGCGGAGCCCTACAGAAAATTTGCAAAATGATTTCTTACTGTGCACCTATGAGAAGAAGAGGAACGTCCATGTCAAATGTCAACCGCATGGGCCATAGGGTAATTTTCAAGACCTGTGGGGCGGAGCCCTAAATTATATATTAAAAAAACAATGTTTGTGGAAAACCGTTTCTTAGTGAGTACCTATGAGCAAAGAGAAAAGTCCATGTCAAATTTCAACACCGGAGGCCCTAAAGTAATTTTGAAGCTCAGTGAGGTGGAGCCCTAAAGTTCTTCAAAAACTATATTTTTGCAAAACAGTTTCTTAGTGAGTATTTATGAGGAAAGAGAACTTCAATGTAAAATTTCAACTCGTAGGCTATGTATATAAATTGTGAACTTATGTAGCCCTAAAAGATATGTACAAAACATACTTTTTTTCATTGAGCACCTATTAGCAAAGAGATTTCAACCCCGCAGGTTTCTTAATTAGTATTTAAGTTCGGTCATGTGGATAGCATTATATTGTAATTTCGAAGGCCTCTGGGGCGGAGCCCAGTAGGAATTTTGCAAAATCATTTAGGCCTATTAGTGAGCACCTAAGAGGCAAGACAAACCTGTGGTCAAAGTTTCAAGTAAATTCATTTGGTAGTTCCTAAGATTTAGTAAATTCTTTAAAATAAAAAAAATACTAAGTTCAATTCTACTTTCTTCAATACTAATCACACATGTTAGAAGTTTATAAAACTTAAATGCCACAATAAATTAGGTTAATTTCAATCAAGGCAATTAGAATAATGACACACAACTATGATGTTTATATGGTCCGAAATAACCTTAGTAAACTTTTGTTCTAACAGCTGATGATTAAATAAATAAAATTGCAGACAACTACTGAAATTTCAAATAGTTCTCATCTGCGATAATGTAAACAAAAATCCAAAACAAATTATTCTTCCTATACGAACTCCATGCTAACTTTGACCTTCTGTGGGGCGGAGCCCATTGGGAATTTCGTAAAATCGCTTCTTATTGTCTGCCTACGCAATAAGAGGAATATGTATGCAAAATCTCATGCTTCTAGGTGCTAAGGTTTGGGCTGTGCGTTGATCGGAATTTCGCATTTATATATAGAGATACGCAAGCATGTTTCATTTCCTCCTTTTTTCTCAGCTCGTGTACATCGTAGGAGAAATCAGCGCATACTGTTAGAAAGGTATAGTCCTGTAGATGAGCAGAATCACATTCTAATTCACATCGGACACCAGGGCTACGCCCCATAGGCTTTCAAAGTTTCAATGTTAATCTAATGGAGGAAGTGTAATTGATTGAATCATTAGACAGCTGTTGTAAAAATAACTGCTAGAAAAACAGGAAGAACAGTTTGAATTATAAAATGTTTTTAAACTTATTATTGGGTCCAGATCAACTGAAATTTTGATCGAATTTCGATCAGGAGGCGATCTCTAGTTTAATTTAATAAGCTGAGGGTTTTATTGTATAGAGAACTCCTCCGATGATTTTCAAACGGTTTTCAAGTTTTTATTGTTGTTAGATAGGGCTTGGTCTGTAGTTGTTTTCACTAAAATCTGATGAGAATTGTACTGAAAATAAACGTGCTATCCACCATTGAAATCTCATCATTTCCCATTAAAAATAACATTGGGAAAGCATTGTAAACATCTGTTAATGTTCAGCTGTATAAATGCGTGTAGTTTTTTGTGATTACAGCTATTCACAATATTAGATTGGTCGGATGTCATTGATTTAGGACTAAAAGTAACATTTGTATTGTATCAAAATAAATTGCTCGATTTCGAGCAACACATGTAGGCCTACTAGTTTAATAAAAATTGTTCCCCATTAATCTTATGGACAAAAAAGAACTTTAAGGTCTTCCCGTGCTTTACAGAGTACAAATATCAAAAATCTAAAACCTTGCTGCAAAACTACGAACTGAGACGAATCTTATAACATCTCAAACATTGAATTTCGTAGAAATAAGGGAGGAGTAGTGTTCACCAAAAACTTCTTCACGTATTATATATATGGATAGATAGATACTGATTCATGCTTTATAAATATGTTACTTATTCATCATTTAAATTACCAAAAGGTAATTATTTTTTAGTTTATTTCAAATTGTCTTTCATTAAATGGCAGCCTAAACTCATTTTGCAATTAATTATCAAGTATCTAAATTACCCACAAACCTACCTTAAAAATTTTCTGCGTTAGGCTACTTAGTGCGTTCATCTTATTCGGATTTATTTACAAGAACATATTTTTTGTCTGGTGCATAATATGTTTAAAGGTCTATGTCGGGTTTAAAATTGTAACTTAGAATCAAAGAAATAATACCAATATACTTCGCAGTTCTTTTATTTAAAAACCCAGCTTGTTGAATCTTTAGCCTACGTTATTATTATGCTAATCAGTCAAAATGGATTATGAGAAAACTAATTTATAGTATGGTAACCACACCATGTAACCACAGTAGTCATACAGTTAATATTTCAACTCATTTCATTGAAATGTTTGTCGGATATTTTTTCATCACAACTGTAATTTCAACTTAATATTTTACTTAGTGATGATCATTATTTATGTCTTTCCCTGGCTGCATTTTTTCCGTGTTTCATATTATGCTTAATTTCTTTGGTTACTTTTTACCTAATTTTGTGGTGGTTACCTCTTTATTTTAATTTGTAATCCAATTTCATATACAAACAATTGCAAGTTTTGAAGCGGTTTTGGTTTTACATCTAAGTGATTTCAAATTCTTCAAAGAAATCCTCTCCTCCCATTATCACGTAAACTTAACAATATTAAAAAAATACCAAAATTACAGTAAAATAACTCAGTTGTGCCACCTTCCTCACGGTTTGGTTACGTATTTAAAGCAATTCAATCTGTGCTTATAAAACAATCACAATCGAGTGATCAAACCGTTAAAGGACCGATTTACTTTTAATTACCGTTCACACTAGTACGTTTAGTTACCGTTACATGTAAACCAGTTCTCTGTATGTGTTACGGTGCACCTACAGTTCAGTGTAATTTGTAGCTCTGTTTATCTTGTCCGCGTGGGCAAATCAGTGTGTGGGCGTGACATCCTTTAATGTTATGGTTTGTTTTCCATTTTTATTTGTTTATAGTTAAACATGCACAGTCGTAAAATTTGCATCTAAAAATGTCATACTAATAATTTTTTTCTTTGTATAAAGTATAACAAAAAAAGTAACTTTTATTAAATAATAACAAATAAAGTATACTTTTAACAAATAAAGTATACTTTGTTATTATTTTAGGTTAAGGATAGTTATGCATGTTATGTATTTATAGGTATTTAATTTGAATGTTAATTTATTAGCGATAGAAAAAGTGGAAGGGCATCCAACCTGTTGTATTTATAAACATTGCTATGACGAAATGTTGTGTAAGCAATAAAGAATTTGAATTGAATTTTTTCTTTGTATTTCTGTTAAAAATCATCATTAAAATCATTAGTTAAACCAAACTGATTAGTTTAATTATAACCAAATTTTAACCCAGTAGTTCGACCAACCATAACCCAAAATTGATAACCAGATTTTTAAAGATTTCTATGGCCAAACGTATTCAAGCTAAACAAAATTACCTGTGCCTAACATTATTTGTTAGAAAATTATCTAACAATCTTTCAGCCAATATTTTGCACTGATTGATTATTAGTCCGGCAGATGGGGCAATTATTATGGAAAAATTGTGAATTTGATGATAAAGATCCAAAATTTCCCATTTTACCCATTAAATTTTAAAATCGCATAATTTTGAGTTACATAGATTGAAAGAGCTCCAATAATAATAATTTAGTATTTTCAACTGTTAAAGTTTCTTGAGTAGTTGCAGAGAAAATTTTAAAAATCTGATCTGATACCATTTATTAACATTTTAACCAATTCGATTTATCGATCGTATCGATCGATTTTTCCGCGTTATATCATTACGTTATGCCTATTATTATAATACGAAAAACATGTTTGAATTCAATATCTATTGATGTCTTATCGTTTCGGATTGAATATCGGTATATCAGAACAGATATTGTTTTTAATTGTCTCTGCAACCACTCAAGATAGGCCTACTTTAACGATTGAAAATATTGAATTGTTGTTGTTTTTTAGCTCAAAACAACAACAATAAAATTGTTGTTTGTAACTCAAAACTATGTAATTTAAAAATTGAATGGAAAAACATGAAAACCCCACAAAATTCAATACATAGAAAATATATTATGGCCTCCTTTATAAATATAAGCATTTGTACAAGCCTACTTTTAGTACCGTATTTGTATTCCAAATTGAAATTTTAGATCTCTATCATCAAACGCACAATCTTTCGACATATCTGCCAGACTATATATCACGCTGTGTACGTAACTCAACCTGCAAAAGTTCATATATAGCATTCATATATGTTATTTCCTTATTAAACTCCTAGTACTAATGCAGAGACTGCAAAGCAATTTACTTTTAAGATATTAAATAGTTATATTGTTGTTCATTACAAATAAACTAACATGGATTCACTATATAGATTTTGATTTCCTTATCAAAACCTCACACGAACAAATAAACTTTAAACCTCCGTAGTTTTTAATTGTTTTACGTTTCCTTCATTTAAAATGATTGAAACCATAACCAATGTTTCATTTTGTAAACCCTTTTAGACGTTGGAATAACCCCTAATTATTTCATTTTTATGATTTTTAATCAAAGTGAGATAAAAATAAGTATATGTGGACTCATTGTTGAATTTTACAAACGCTTAATAGACCTACCTTCTTCCTGAAAATAGAATAAAAACGACAGCTGAAAGAAAATATGACTGTTCAATATTATTAGGCTAACTTTCATTCAAATTCTACTAGAAAATTATGCCTACAGTATTTTTGTCCATAAACCATTACGGTAACACGGTGGAATAGATTATTTTACAATTGGTAAAATATTTTTCAATCTCAACATTTAATCCATTGCCATTTACTTAGAAAATACAAAAAATAAATTAAAGACTCAATAACGGAGATTGAAGATTGAAGTCCTTCTTATGTCCAGACATGTTTGAAATAGGTTTTCCAATACAAAAGCTAAATAGAACTAGCTTTTGCAATAGATTTTTCAGAACTTAAAAATGCAATAAAAAATTCTAAAAGTCAATCCCACTGTTTGAGATAGTATGATGTTGATTCTGTCTAAAATGGTTTAAATGGCTCTTGACTATGTGACTCCTTGACCCGACTCTGACAATTTAGGATATGTATTATGTAGTAAAAAATAATACGTGTTTGAGGACTAAAGTTTTCAAAGTTTGAAAGTCTGATTACTTCAATTTGAAATAACTAAGAGTTCGTTTTTATGGAATTGAAAGACTGAATTTAATCATGCACATTAAAATTATAAACTACCCTCTTACTACATCTTTTATGTATCAAAATTAGCAGTTTCATTGAACCGAATAAAAAACTAGTAAAAATAGCCATCTTTGTGAGAGCAGTGAAGCTTTACTAAGCCGCATCTGCAATACGTGGGCGTGAACCCTGTTTTTAGCTGGAGCGGAATAGGACAGCAAAACATTTCTTTTTAAAGCTTTACTAAATGCCAGTGGTGAGAGTAGACTGCGAGTATTTTTAATGTAGAGAGTGTACCAGAAGTAACCTATATTTTAAGACGAATGTGAATGGAGGATGAGTATGGAATAGATATAATGCCTTGTGTAGCTTTGTTACTGTCTAAGATCAGCTGGATCGTCAGACAGGGCCTTTCATTAATTAATATCCAAACAACGAATTGCAGCTGGCTCTAGTTTTGAACCATTAAAAACTACTTACTTTTCTTAAGATCGAACCGTTCACTTTCAAATGCAAAGGCGAGCACTACAACTACTCAGCTACCAGTAGGCATACTCAGCCAATTTAAGGGGTGTAATTAACGACTTAATACTAGATAAGAAATTTAATATCTCGCACTATTTTTATATGGATAAACCGCTGGTGAGCTAAACATCTCTATAAATTTGGAGTGCCCAATTTCAGTTTACAGCGGTGCTCCATCGAAAAAAAATTGCTAGCCACTTTTTAACATAAAATCAAATATAATATAGGTTATATTTTAATCGGGAACTTTTTACAGTGTTCTTTTAAATTAAAACATGCATTCAATTTAAATCTGAGTTTTTTTTACATTATCATTCTAGAATGAATTTGTTTTGATTGCCATTTAAATAGGGCTATACTGTACTAACTAACGGACAATTATTAAGTATTCTTTTAGTCAAAGAAAAAATAACAGATTCGTTCTGTGCAACGACATAGCCGCCATTAACAGTATGATATTGTGTCCATAATGGCGAACATTATGTTAAACAACTAAATAATTTGTAACTAAGTCAATATATTATTACAACTAAATTTACCGTAGGCTATTCCAAGAAAAGTAATGGTTCAGTAAGTAGGCTTTTTTCAAAAAAGGAAAGTCGAATCTATATCGGTTGAATAAACATAGAGGGCGCTCGCAAGCATCCACCGCAAAGCGGTTTGTTTAAGTTTTTTGCATATCACGTGACAAATCCCACAAATAAAATTTCTGCAATTAGTCACGTGATAGGCAAAACTTAAACAAACCTTTTTTGTGGTCGATGAACGTGAATGGGTCCCTTTTGTATTTTTTTGCAAATTTTCATTCGGTTAAAACATGCTCTATTGTTTTCGTTATTATTAACAAACCGACAACGGTTGGTATGTTTAATCTTTTATATCAAAGAATAAGAACGGGAAATAAGGACAGTACTGTAAGTCCCGATGGCAACAATAGCTCGAGTGAGAAGAACGTTCCTACGAGTCGACGCCATTGCGGTGTTGCCAGTTCGAAGGCCATGGCCATGGCCTTGTACTAGAGATGGCCATGACATTGCTAATATTCTTAAGGAATTTCGGGCAGAAGTTAAACGTTTTCCTAAAGACAAAAAGAAAATATGTTTAGTGGACAGTATATGAAATAAATATCATATGTACAGTGTCGTAAATAGGAATGTGCTACAGGACCCCGCGCCCGGGAAGGCCCCGCACTGGCTTCACTGCCCGTATTTATTATTTATATGTTTTACATTAAACTTAGACAAGACCAGCTTTAAGAACATTTTTTAATGAGCAAAATAAAATTTTCCCAATTGGTTTTAACCCCGGGGGGGGGGGGGGGTTGGACAGTTCCCCGTCAAAACGTTTAAATGCCCCTGGCATAGATAGTCACAAAAAAGTAAGTTTCGAAGTACATGTCTCAATTATTGGCCATTACGACTATATATAACTTATGATCGTCAATGGGTCAAGAACGATTGGTCCCTAATAATTTTGAAGCTGTTAATTGAAGCTGACACTAAAACAGCCAAATTGAAAACCCTAATGGTGATTTTGCTGGGCTATACTTATTTAATACTTATTTACTTATTATCTATACTTATTTCAAGTTTTTGGTGTCATTGGATAGGGCTTGGCCTGTAGTAGTTTCCGCCAAAAATTGACGAGAATCGGACTGAAAATAAAGGCGCTATCCACCATTGAAATCTCAAAGATTCCCATTGAAATAACATTGGGATTGAATAAAGCATTTTAAACATATGAAGAGGTGGCCATAACAACGTTGTAACTTCCATTTTTAGCGAAATTGAGTTTTAGGTGAAACAACGTTGTAAATGTCTTGATACAGGTTTCTGGGAGGAAAAAGACCTCAAAAATGAATATTTAGTAGGGAATTTTAGTTGTTGAAAGTTGGTCATTCTGCTGATTTCTTGACGACGCTCCGGTCAACTACGTTGTATCTTGAAAACAATGGAAAGATGGCTGACAGCAATAGGGTTAGGTTATCACCTTATGCCATTAAAACATCTTAATAGAGATAAAAACCCCGAGTTAACTTATCTAAATTAAATGTTTATGTAAGGAAAAGGAAGAGGGATAAAGGAGAATTATACATACTTCTAGAAATTTACGTATATGTGCATTACTTCCACCAAGCGGGGTTACGCGTGTTAACAACTTTGTAACTTCCTAGGCTATGATCATACCACATTATAATCCAGATATATTGCTAATAATTTAAACATTATGTTACTTTAACTTATTCATAATCAAGTAGGCATATTTACTGATCGAGTTAATGCTTTTTTGTTTCAAAAATAAACCTTTTACCTACCAATTACTAGGCCTAAGATTATATTTCAAAGATTATCTGTTTATTTATGGTCTTATAGTATTGTTTTGCAAGGCATAACTATTATTCATTTTTCATAAAGAGCTTCAATATTGGTAAATTATAATAATTTTAAATTAATTCACAGTAACAAATATTTTAAAATATTAAATATACTACCCCTTAAAATATTGGTTATTGTGTATTTATTTAAAATTATTATATTATGAGGCATAAATATTTCATTTGGGACCTTTATTAATACTTTTTATTGATAATATCTTTTATATGACTTTAGTTTTTAAGCTTTATTATTATTATAGGCTATTTATGGTATTTTTTGCTGAAATAGGTTATGGTCTTACACTATTTTATACAATAAACTTGTCACAAGCTGTAGGTAATAAAAATATTTTACATTTTGCAGAAGAATCTTTAATGGGTAATACCTTACTAATCCTAATGGCATGGTATATTATAAAAATAAAACGAAGTTGTAACTTACCAGTAACCACAACAAGGTTGTATCTGGTATGATGTTACAACGTTGTTGACTCATTTTTTTTATTTTGTAGGCTGTAAAATAATCTTTTGGTTGTACTATGAAAATATTTTACAAAAATATGTTTTTATTACTTATATACAACACTTGAATATCAAACGCAACAAAAAAATCTCTCGTTTTAGTAATTTGCTGAAATGTAGTACATTTTCCTCTCTCCTGTAAAATTTGCAATTTGGAAGTTACAACGTTGTTATGGCCACCTCTTCATATGTTAATAGTCAGCTGTAAGTACGTGTGGTTTTGGTGATTCACAATATTGGATTGGTCGGATGTCATTGATTTAGATCTAAAAGTAACTTTTGTATTGAATCAAATCGCTCGATTCCGAGCAACACGTATACTAGTTAAAATTAAAGTCAGTGGTGTAGTGGCACATTTTTCAGTGTGGGAACGCTTGATATATTTTTCAAATTCCTTGCAAAGAAAGATATTACTTCCCGTATTTCCCGGGTTTTATAAAACCAGTTTTATAAAACCACTACACCATTGATTAAAGTTACTTACTGCCAGTAGGATAAGAAAAGAGGGAGAGAGAAAAAAAAGTTGTTACCTGTTTGTTAAGTCTCGCCACATAAGTTGACGAATGGCCAAAAACAGCTAAGAATCTTGATGGGGGAGGGGGTACTTTTCCAAAAACACTGATCTTCCATTACAAGCAATTTTTTATAGAACAGCTGATTATCCAATAGTTTTAACTGAATAGTAGTGCAAATTCATTCGTCAAGTTGTATGCTCGGACTAAGTATAACTGGACCGAGCCCTGCCATGCAAAACTGAACTAAAAAACGTGGAAGTCTGGAGCCCGACGGGTGGCAAAAGGCTTCGATGTCGCGGGACCCGAGCGAAGAACATCCCAACAGCGCTTCATACAACCTGACATTTAAGCCATTCGGAATGAAAATAAGAAGTTTAAATTTATATTAAAATTTTCATCATGAATTTGTGAATCTAATGGTATGTATTTCAACTTTAAATGGTCTGCTATTAATTTTTATTATTAGTTAAACTAAAACTCTTTTTAGTTCATCTTAATTAGTGACATGACAAAAGTAGTAAGCGAGAAAGTTTTTTATTTTTGGGTCAGGTATAAAGTGTTCGCGAAGAAGTTGTAGACGACATTCTAAATAATTTTTTTTATCTCAAGTAATCTTTTCTAACATTAGCCGTTTCCGCTACAGATAATATTTTATTTCAGTGGATTCGGCGCGAGCGCTGATTCTTGGATACCCGCGAGTTCGACGCAAGAGCGCGAACCACAACAGACACAATACCGTGCTATAAATAAATCCTATCGTCTGTTAAAAATATATAAAAATCACTAAATCAGTCGGTGTTTAAGACACCGTGAAGAGAGGATGTAACTGTGGTTTGTGATCAGTTTTTAGTTATGGCTAAATATATTTTTAGTTATAGTTTTTAGCAATGGTAAAATCTTGTTAATTTGATTGCACTAACCGAACTGACGGACAGAACAAAGACCTGTCATTTTTCAAGTGAGCTGTTATATAATTTTAGTTCTAAACAACGTAGTAATATATTTTAAAGAACATGTTTTATATTACAATATGTAGATTTATTGCCAGGAAATTGCAATCGAGATTGTCATGTCAACATTGTTTAAATGCAATTTTGTTAAGAGATTATAGTAAAAATGAAAGGTACGTTGACTTTGTAAATGTGGTTACTCTTAAAAGTAAGTAAAGACGTATTTCTCATTGTCAAAACTTTAGTCTCAATTGTTAACAATTGTAACCAAACGCAAGTTTTTATGAATTTTGTAAACAAGATAGCATTGCATGCTTGCAGTTAACTGGGACAACGGTTTTTTAAACATCCATCAGTCGAGGAATATGGGGTTGACCCTCATTGTATTAAGATGATAAGTTTAATGTGTTTTTTTTTTTTTTTTTTTTTTTTAATTAGTCCTTATGATTTAGCTAAGAAATTAACTGCCGCAGCAAATGTATCTCCAGGAACTAGACATAAACTTAACAAGTTAATTTTATTTAGACATGTTTAACAGGGATTGTAAATAAACAGTGTAAGAGTGTTTAAAGTCTTTTATTCTACCACCCATTAATCTCTTTAAACACCAATTTGTAGCATTCTTAAATATGTTACTTCCTGTTGTATAAAAACTGCACCGTAATATCAGCTCATATCATAACAAAGAGATGCGAGATACTCGCGCGCGCTTCCACGAAACCCTCAAACGCTCTATAAAATAATTTGTACAATGATATCTGCTGGTCTCACGAAAAAATGCTTGAGATAAAAAATAAAATTCAGAATATTAGCTACAATATTCCCGCTGGCAGTTTTGATTTGGCCAAAAAATAAAAAACTTTCCTGCATCTTACTTTTTTCATGTCATTACTGAATTGAATTAAAAGTAAGTTTGATTAAACTTTGTATTATTATTATTTACAAAACCTTTTCTTAATCTATTAAATACCGTAAGAATCACCATTTCAAGCAGAAAATTTTAATATAAAGTTAACGTATTTATGTAATAGTTTAGTAGGTAAAAATACAGGTTTATTGAAGCGCTGTTTTGGTATCCGTCGCTTGGTTCCGCTGCTTTTTGCCACCCAATGGTCCTGAGACGTCCACGATTTTCGCTCATTGAACGCGCGGTCCAGTTATACTTAGTCCGAGGTTGTATGCCGAGGGTTATACGTACCATAATACGGGGAGTTTCTGTGGCATGTATTTTCGATCGATCACAAATTCTAGGTAGTGGATTTTACTTGGACTTAGAATTAAATTTTTTCATTTAAAGATAAGTTTTGTAATCCTCAACATACTTGTTGGATAACATAGTACATTATTTGTACATAACATATTTGTACATATTCATATTTGTTGGTGTCACCTACCTACCCAAGGAGACTATAGGCTAGGGCCAGGAGAGCCGCATCCCATAAGAGCAATGGTGTCACTTTCTGCGACATCCATGGATGTCGCCTACCGGCAAGTGTTGCCAACAAAACAGCAAACAAAAATCGTTCTCGTTTGCGTTGGGAATTTTTTGTCTCAACAATTACTAAAATAAGGAATTTCAAAGCAAAATAGGGTAGAATTTATGGTTTTAGATTTACCTTGATTGATAATTTGTAATTTGGTCATTACCTAATGGTTTGTTATCAACTAATAATCCAAATGACTTACACTAAAATTAATTACAGTTAATTTTAACTTCACTTTTAACAGTCAACTTCACTTGCATTCAAACTCACTTTTAACAAATTCACAACTTGCTTTTGCTCACTAAAGAAACAGCCAGAAATCGATTTGGGCTAGGTTTAGGCCTATGCCTTTTTAAAAGAAAGATTAGTGTTAAGAATTTAAAGTAGGTTAGGGAAGCATTACACGATGCCTGGTCGCACGGTTAGACCTAATTTAAATGACTCAATAATAGCTTGTGGCCGTTGTAACTTAGCTATAGTTGATGTAGAAGCCGATTCTATACAATGCGATGTCTGTGACCGCCGGTGTCATGCATGGAAACAATGCTCAGGACTTAAAAAAACTATCTTTAAATTAATGAAAGGTCATGACCATTATGTTTGTTTAGCATGTATTGAACGGAGTAAAACATTATTTGCCCAAGACCCAGCCCAAAAATTAAGTAAATTAAGTGAAGAGTTGTTGGAAGTTAGGGATATGAACTTTTTACTTTTTAAGGAAAACAAAGAACTCATAGAAAAAATCAGTTTGCTAGAGGAACAGCTAAAAAGCATCAAACACAACCAAAGCAATGAATGTAATAGGCCTAATTTTAGTAATAGTAATATTGATCCAAATGCAACTACTGTAAGTCGGTCACAGTCGTCGAGCGAACAAACTTTGAATGTTCAAGAGCCTGAAGTCGACCTTAATAATAGGGTAGAAGATAAAACTGATTTTAGCCTTAAGTGTGATTTTTCTCATGTACATTTGGTTGCCGACAGCCATGGTCGGGGCATAAGGCAGAAATTAGAGGATAGGCTGGTAGAAAATAAGATTAAAGTTTCCTCGGCACTCTTTCCAGGGGCTCCTATGCACCACTATGTCAACCATTTAGTTTTAGATCAAAACAAACCGGATAAAAGTGAAAACACAGTAGGCTTAGGGACCTTGAATGTCATTGTGGGCGGAGTGAACGACACTTCTGAAGAATCGGTGAACAATTTGATCAATAGAATAAGCTTGAACTGTCAGGGCAACGTAGTAGTAATCGAAACACCACATAGGTATGATGACATTAAATTAAACGAGTCAATCAAACACCAGAATAACAAATTGAAAGAAATTTGTAGTAGGCTAGGCTGGTTTTTTGTATCTGTCAATTTTTCTCTTTTTCGTAGTCATTATACTAGACACGGATTGCACTTAAACGACAAAGGCAAGGATGTCTTTAGCACCATTATAGCAGATTCACTTAGAAAATTAAAACTTAGTTTTTTAGAAAAATAAGCTTAACATCCGCTGAACAATTTTCAGAAAAACATTGTACACCAGAACCTCGTTTTAATATTAATAATTTACCTTGTAATATTCTAAGATTCGCACACTTGAACGTTCAAAGAGGCCTTCTCTCAAAAAAGAATCAAATCGAGCTCTTTCTAGAAGAAGAAAAGCCTCACATCTTTCTTGTTACTGAACATGGTCAGAACAACAAGCCCAATATGCTCAACATAATTCTTTCCAACTATAGGCTATGCAGCTGCTACTGTCGCGAAGACAGGCTGGGTGGTGGAGCTGCCATCTACATTAGAGAGAGTTTAGATAATAAGTTAGAATTGTGGCAAGACAATCCAGACATAGACAAATTTTCAGTCCCATCCATATTTGAAATAGCTGAAGTTAGGTTGAACATCAACAATCTGCATACACCGTGTGCAGTAATTTACAGACCTCCGAACAATGACAGAAACAGTTTAAACCTATTCTTCGAATCTCTAGATAAGTATTTATTTTCCAGAGCAAAAAATACTCGGCAATTGTTAATTGCGGGAGATTTCAACTTGGACCCTGTTCTTCACGAAAACGAATTCAAGACCTTTCAAGATCTTCTTTCTTGCTATGGCCTAGATATTCTCGTTAATTTTCCAACCAGGCTGAATGAACGTTCGGGTAGTTGCCTTGATAATTTTTTAACAAACATTTGTGGTAATATTTTTCATATTGAACCTTTTATTTCTGATCACTTTGCGCTATTTTTCGAGGTTCCGGTAATAGAACAAGTAAATGACAATGTACAACACATTTTTAGCAGGAATTTTTCTGATAACAACATCAAAGAATTAAAGGTTAGGTTAAGTAGGAAAAACTGGACAGATTTTTATAATGTTTTAGACATAAGTAGTAGATATAAGGAATTCATTGAAACTGTATCTTATCATCTGGATATCTCCTGTCCTCAGCGGAAAACCAAAATTTCAAACTCTAAAAAAATTGACTGGATCACTGACGAAATTAAAGCATTAAAAGTAGAACTTTTAAACACTTATTCAAAATGGATCTCAACAAAAGACAGCAAAGTCAAACAACAGTACAACAGCCAAAAACGCAGTTACAGGAATGCAATTTCAAGAGCAAAATCATCCTTTGTGAAAGAGAAAATCAATAATTCAAATAATCCCTCTAAAACCTCTTGGCAGTTTATTAATGATTCCCGAAATAAAACAAAGACTCACTCTTTTAAGAATATTACTTTAAAACAAAATGACTCTCTAATCAGTAACCCAGTCATGGTCAGTAACATATTTAACGATTTTTTCTCAAGCTTCCCCCAACAAGGTTTTTCTTTAAATCAGAATGAATTTCCTGCCAACAATCTTGCACAACTCAATTTTGAACTCTCAGAGTTTCCGCCAATTACCAAGAAGGAACTTATTAAGATAATATCATCAATGGCTTGTAAGAGGTCTGCTGGACATGACGGTATTTCCATGGAACTTGTTAAGAAGTGCTGTCCGGAGTTGATTGATCCACTTTTATTTTTGATAAACAGTTCTGTTGAGGCGGGAGAATTCCCAGAAACAGCTAAACTTGCCGTAATCAAGCCTTTATTTAAGAAAAATGATCCATGTTCCCCTGAGTGCTACCGTCCGATCTCGCTTCTACCCACTATATCAAAGATACTTGAAAATGTGGTGTGTAATTCACTGGTGAACTATCTTTGCAATAATGGGATACTCTTTGCTAACCAATTTGGTTATCAAAAACAGAAATCTTGTAAGCTTGCTTTGGTCAACTTCATAAATTCTTGCATCGACGCCTTGGATGGGGGTGAAACGGCCATTGGCTGTTTCATCGACCTATCCAGGGCGTTTGATTGCGTCTCACATCCAGTTCTTCTGCGAAAACTAGGAGCTATAGGTATTAGAGGAAAGGCTTTCAACTGGTTACAGTCGTATTTCTCAAATAGATCTCAAATAACAAAAATAGATTTCATCGACCAGAATAAAGTTAGGAAATCATCATACTCAAATCCAAAACAGAGCAACTTCGGAGTTCCACAGGGCTCAATTTTGGGCCCTGTCCTCTTTCTTATTTACATCAATGATATTTCCGAGCACATCCCAGGAAATCTTCTTACTATTTTCGCAGACGATACCTCCGTTTTAACCACCCATAAGGATCTTGGGAAACTGGAAGAAGCAACTTTCATTAATCTCAATAGACTTTCTCAGTATTTTTCCACTATTAATCTACAAATAAACCCACATAAAACTCAGTACATCCACTTCATGACAAACCAGAAAAAGGATAGATTAATCAGGACAGGAGAAACTCTCCCCTCAGTAGTTCTAAATGACACCGTTATTGATGACGCCCCACATGTCGACTATCTGGGAGTGAGATTGGACGGTGGGCTCAGGTGGAATGACCATATAGATAAATTATCCAAACAGATCTCTTCAAATATTTTTGTGCTAAAAAATATTTCTTCTTTAAATAATATTTCACTGTCAAAACTAGTCTAGTTTGGACTGATTGAGAGCTTGATTAGGCAATCCATCATACTCTGGGGTTTGTCTAGCAAATCAAACTTGAATAGAATATTTTCACTTCAGAAAAGGGCCATAAGATGTATTTTAAAGCTCAAACCAACCGATTCTTGTCAAATTCATTTCAAAGATCTTGGAATTTTAACAGTGCCATGTATTTACATGTTTGATGTAATCTCTTTTGTCAAGGAAAGACACCTTGTAAAGGCTCATGAACATTCGTACAATACCAGAAACAGAAATCTTAACCCTTCAACATCTCATAGATTAAAATTGTTTGAGCAAAAACCTGAATACATCGGCCTCAAGCTACTTTCTCAGCTTCCGGTAGAACTGGCTCAAATCAACGACATTAAAAAATTCAAGAAAGAACTTAAAATATTTCTTTTGGAACAAAGTTTTTACCAGCTACCTATTTACCTGACCTAATAACCTAATTACCCAACCTAGCCTAACCTAAATTTCTGCTATCCTAACCTACATTGGACAAACTTCGGAGACTGGAAGTGCAAAGATTTTATTTTAGAGATAGGAACATGACAGGTCTCATGCCAGAAGATGGTCAATCGAGACGACGTGGGAAAAGTAAAGTAAAGTAAAGTAAGTAAATTTAAAGTAGAGTAATATGGCGTCGTTACGATAAATATCGTACCCGTGGCAAGACTGCTTCATTCTCTTTCTTAATCAGCTGTGTAATGGTAAATATTATAACGTAACTTGACTTCCGTTTTAGTTTAGATGCTTCATATCCGGAACACAAAAAAAAGCTATACGGCTGACCTTGGAAGAAGTTATGCTTCTTCCTTTACAGACCTTGCTACCTACCTACATTGGTTTCCTTTGGTCTGGCTAAAAGTTGTTGTGAAGTCGAAGTCAGTCGCGGTCGTGCTTGCGGGACGTTTGGATACTAGTGAATAGAATAGTGGTGTGGTTATTTGGTTGTGGAATTAGAAGTGTCAGTCAGAAAAGCAAGGAGGTTATATTCTAATACTGGAGGTAACACACAATGCTAAAAAAGCGAGCCGCTGATTTTGTTTGGTTGGCAATCCTGAAGTACCAATTTGAACTGTTTGCCCAAATGAACGAGTCAGCTAAGGGAATCAAATGAATTGTGAATCAATTGCCTGGTGAATCGGTTTTAATGGGCAATTATTGGTAAGCAAATATGCATTAAAAGGGGAAAACAAACAAAAACAGAAAATAAATTATATATAAGTATAAAAATTTATTTTGGAAATTTGGTAATCAGTTTCAAGTTATGGAAACATGTTTATTTTTATTTTTTTAAATTAGTTAATTTACTTGATGATTTTGTACCGCATTAAAATTTGTATAATATGCAAGACAAGAGAATAAATTTTTTTCGTGGTAACTTATACCTTTGTGAGTACTGAAATAGTACGGAATTTTGCAAGTTAATGTAACCATTTCTAAGATCTAACATAGGTATAAATAAGTTATTAGTTCTAATTATATTTTTTGAACTATTTATAAAACAACAAATATTCACATCTACAAATTAAATCAATAAGTTATCTCTTATTCTGTAAAATACCTAACGAATAAAATTGTTTAAATTCATGTAAGTTAGAATTAAAGACACACGTTATTATTATTCCAGAGTCTAGATTCCTAATTATTGGTTAGCCGTACCGTACCAATTCATCGTTCCCAGAAGATTCGAACCATTTCGTTGATTCGAATATCTTTTAACTACCGTTCAAAGAACGACAAAACGGTACTTCAGGATTGCCAACCAAACAAAATCACCGGCTCGCTTTTTCGCCAAAATTAACCTATCAGTGTTACCTCCAGTATTAGAATATAACCTCCTTGCAGAAAAGAATGTGATAGTGAGGTTATGTTGACTCCGTTTGTTTGCAAATCGTAAGTTAATTTTATTTTATTTGTCGGTTTTGCAGGTAAATACTATTTCTCCCAGATTTATTTTCACTCTAGCATTATTGAACTCCAAATTTTTCATTTAGTTAAAATTTGAGTTAGCCCTAAACAAATTTTAAATTAGTATTTTTGTAATGACATAAGTTACTCAAGAATGCGAGTTTTAAGCATTTTAATTTAATTAGTTAATAATTTCATGTAAAATTAGGCGAAATGTCCTTCTTCATTGTTTAGCCTATTATCAATTGTTGAAATCTCGATTCTTGTGATTAAAATTGTTCTATGAAAATTAATCAACAATAATATCGAGGTTTAACCAGTGTTGGGGTTCAAGCTACTTTTTAAAAGTAGCTAGCTACAGCTACAGCTACTTTTTCAAAAAAGTAGCTTAGCTACAGCTACAGCTAGGGCCTACATTTTCAAAAAAGTAGCTAGCTACAGCTACAGCTTCAGTAAAAAAGTAGCTCGCTACAATTTAAGCTACTTTGCTACTTTCGCAATCTGGTCCTGTTTTTCTTGTAATATAGGCCTATAACCACTTAATTTTCCCACTTAAAAGTAATATTAATTTTTTTTTAATATAGGCCTACTCCTTTTTTTTGGTATTGTGTTTAGACATATTTTCATTTTAATATAATAATTTGTGACTCTTATGGAGCCTAGGTAGTGTAAACAGAATAGTTTCATGAAAATATAAATTGTCGAATAAAAAGACTTACATCAAAGACGTAAACAACAATATTTATTAAGTTATAACTTATTACTTCACCAGGACCTTCACCAGGAACTTAAAGTTATTAAGTTCATAACATTTTTCTTAGACCGGCCACAATAGGGTTAATAATGTTGGCGTATGAACACAAGAAGGACTAGCTTCTTCAGTTTAGTGGCTAATCTCGCTTTTAGGCCTACTAATTGCCATGATGTCGATTGTTAGATTAGATACTACAGAAACAGAATATAAGTATGAAGCACTATGTAAAGTACTAAGTACAAATTTACAAAGTTCGCGGGAAGTAGGCCTACAGTAAACGTTCACATCAACTTCTAACATCAATCAAGGTGGTTGAGGTTATGTTAGTTGAGTCGTTATGGCAGTACAGTAACAATTGGCTATTTATTTGAATTCATTGACGTAGCGTCATTTCTCATTGTTGTAAACATTCCTTTCCTTAATTGCCGACCTGAGAGATCCTGGCGGTGTGCAAGCATAGTGCAGCAGTTTAGTTTCTATTCTATAGGCGCTTATTAGTAGAATACTACTAGCGCATCTAGTGGTCAGCAAACACAAAAGAGAAAAAGACTGGTGATTGTCATGTTGTGGTTATGAGGTTATGGTACTCAATTGGAGCGTCTGGTGGTGAATGGATTGAAAGAAATCTTCAATTCCAACGAGAAAAAACATAACAGCTGAATAACCTTCTCTCGTGTTTATTTGGAAGCAATGAATGATGAAATGTAAACACAATTATTATATTTTATTGAAACAATAGTATCGAGTAAAGTAGCGGAATAATCCGCTACAACTACTCTAAAAATGTAGCTCGCTACAGCTACAAGCTACTTATTTTCAAAAGTAGCGGAGCTACACTGACGCTACTAAAAAAGTAGCGGAGCTACAGTAGCGCGCTACAAGTAGCGCGCTACTCCCCAACACTGGGTTTAACTTAAGAAATGTATTATATTCTAACCTAACCATCTAACCGTAAATGATTCTGTCACTTTTATGGACAGCGATGTTTATACCATCAAAATCAATGGTTTATAGAAACACGCAAAACGCATAGGCCTATTCCCTCAATACTATAGGATAACATACCTTTTTGATTCGTATTTGGCAGCATAAGTATATGTGACAACATTTTAAGGCAAATGAAGCCTAATATCACAATTAGGCCTAATTTAGAGGTGCAGCTAAGATATAAGTTAAACTCCTAGCCTATAAAATAAACTTAGGTCGGTAGATTATTTTGTGTTGTTGTTTGATAAAGTTATATGCTACAGTCATCTCTCATTCATATTCGGGCTAAAATACCCACTAGGCTATGTGAGGTCCCTGTCGCAAAATAGTGATATAGTAACTTAATATAGTGCACATTAGTTAGCCGACAATTTTCCTGGTTTTTGTCAACTTTATTTACTTGTTTTAAATATAGGCCAAGTTATTTGTTTTATTGTTGAAAATATTATTTTCATTTGTCTTCAAACAAAACTAAAGGGGCTTATAGACGAGGAGAGTAGCACGGTGAGTGCGGACGGTGTGAGGTCCCTGTCTCAAAATAGTGACATAGCAATATAGTGCACATTAGTTAGCCGACAATTTTCTGTCAATGTTAGGCTTAACTTATATAGCGGTACGGTACTTAGTATTTTTTAACACGTTGACTGCTGAAAATCATGCAATATTGGTTACCATATGCTGAAAACAAATTTTATTGGTTTTACTTACATTTAGGTGTGTTATGACAGAAAAACATCTAGGAAGACCATCCGGTAGAAATAAATTGGATTTTCGGCCATTTTAATTTGCGTCCACCATCGTGGACGCGCCGCAACTGGGGACGTCTTTCCACGCGATCAGTCACTAACTAATTTTTCAGTTTTGCACAAAACTTTGCTAATTGTTTAGATTTAACACAAGGATAGTAAAACCATTGTAAAATGTAAAAAAAACTTGTAAATTACTACGTAAAACCGCACCAGCCCACCCGAAAGTTGATCGTTTACCATTGTGGCGCATTGGCCTCGTAGTCAGGGTCATCGTCCTCCCCCTTGTCGGTGTCGTACCGTACCCGGTCTAGATCCTGTTCATCTAGGTTTTCGTCGTATTACCTTTCTTCAGGCACTAAATTAAAACAACTTGGGCTAGGAGGCAAATCCTTTTTGATAAAAACTAATGTAAACACTATTTACAAACAAACAAAGTTTATATAAACATATGTTACTACGGAAACGCAAAAACCGAAAACGGCGTTGACAAAAATTGATGAAAACAATCTCCCCACATGCGCAATAACAGCCATTCACACCGCACGAATGCTGGTGGAACACTGACGTCGCTTAGCAACAGCAAATTTGCGTCCACCATGGTTGACGCACGCACCTGGCGCCGCCCCCCTGCGTCAACGATCGTGGACGCTCGCCGCCAATGTGTTAATCAGTGTTAAACTGGCCATACTTTAATCGCTAGTATTTTTGTAGGCCTAGGTAGTAAGAGCTTGGAATATTCTTTTAACAAAAGAAACATTTATTATAACAAACATTTTTCTTTCTTCTTTCAGTCATCGAATGACATACTATTTTTGGGAATTTAATCAACAGAGAAAAAAATAAGAAACCCAAACATGTGCTTTGGACCACTGAAAAGAATGTGCCACTGGGGACCAATTGCTGCGTTTGGTAAGACTAACACCCTTAATGTACATTTTTATAGTACCTATTAAGGAACCAACTGTTCAATGATATTTTTTAAGTACCATGGCATAGGCCTAATTATCTTACAGTAGACCCTCTCTTAACCGGCCATCACGGGACCAGGACTAGGCCGGATAACCTAAAGGCCGGTTAAAACAGGTAATTATTTAAACATGTAAAATACAATGTAATAAAATGTATTATTGATACCTTATGAATAAATAAACTCAGCTTCTTACATTTAAACCTTTCAACTTTTCTTATGAAATGTACTTAATGACCATGTGCTTTCAGTACATATCTACACCAATTGTTGAACTGCAAAAAGACTACCTATATCTTAATCCATCAATACACTACCTACATAATTTATGATTCAAAATAGGAAATTCAATTAAAAAAATACACTCACAATTAGTTGAACTCAACTACTTTTTATTATGTTTTATTACAACCAAATACACTCCCCGTACTGTATGTCTACAATCGACACAAGGTAGAATAAAAATGATGTTGGTGAAAGTTCGACAATAGTAGGCTAAATTTTTGGGTTTCCGATGCAATCCACAAATAAATTAAACCCTGAACAGATGCGTTTTTACGTCTACAAAGCGATAAGGATAGAAACAGAAGTCATATGATTCTGAAAAAAATGTGTGTTAAAGCCATTCATTTTATATTTAAGGGCAGTTAAACCTTGCTCTCTTTTGTCCTTGGACAGTGGTGGTTAATCAGGGCGCCAGTTCATCCAGGGCTGGTTAAGAGAGGGTGTACTGTATTCGTTAATAAAGTGACACATTTCATATAGTCCTATATGTTTAACAGGGTGTCTACTGGTCACCGAACGTCTCGGATTTTAGTTAGTGATCACCAAAGTCACCAAAAAGTCACTCATATTTCCTTAAAATGCAAAATAAGTCACGGATTTTTATATAAATCGAGAAAATAATGCGATTGTGAGCAAAAGTTTTGCGACTTTGGAAATTTCCCCCCAAAAATTTCTAAATAGACCAAGCAAAAGTCAATGATTTTATCATTTTTACCCATAAAAGTCACCAAAAATTACTGATTTTTATATCTATTCGGCAGTAGACACCCAGTTTAAATTAAAAATATTACGGCCTAGACTTGATTGTAATTGAATTACAATTGTATTTTATGATGACATTTTAACCGTACCCATTTTATTTTCTATAATCCTAAGCCATTGCTGACAAATTAAACAACCACCCATTTTGTTACCAGTACTTTAATAACATTTGTTTGGGAATATAATGGAACCCAGAATATAGATTTTCTAGCTAAAATAACATCTTCTAAGTAATTTATTCATTGGACCCAGCTTTTACTTGTCTGACAAATACCATAGAAATTAATAAGACATAGCCTACATTTAACTTACATGGAGTAGGCCTACACCCTTTTAATCTATAGCAAATCATCAACCCAGTCCTCCAGCAGTTCGGTGCTTTTCAGACAATACTAACCGCTATCATTTGCGGAGTTTTTTCATGGCCCTTTGTTGATATTACACAGAAATTTAGGTCATTAGAAATTATCTTGTTGCTATTGTGGCTGCTTTTCCAGGTTCGAGTGTTCAACCTCTAGGATATTCAATGTTCAATTTTAGGCCATTTCAAACATAATAGTTTAATTGCTAGCAGATGCTTTGCCATTGCCCAATCACCATTAATGGCCAATATCACACAGTCTAGTTGAAAAATGTGGTGGGAGTAAAATTGGCCCCAGTGGGCTATCTTAGACTATTTTGACTTCTATCATTAATCGGACATCATATTGGTCTGATAAGTTTTCTGTCAGATTAATAAGTTTCCTAGTGTTAACTATTTTGAATCATATTTTTAACTTTCTCTAATTCAAAATGTCTGTATATTGGAAAAAGTTAAGTTCTAACCTAGAGAAACCTTCACATTCAACTTTTTTACCGTACTTTCTTATGGTCTTTTATATGGTTCAATCATCATATTTTTATAAGGGACGTCCTTATTTTCCTGAGTCGTCACTCCAGTTTCAGTCATCCAATTGTGTTGTTTGTTTTCCTGTGCAGTGATAATCAAGCTGGTGACCCTGATGACGATCCACGCCTGCAACATGTGGTGGCCACCGTACAACACGGTCGGAGGCTTCATCAACAAAGCCGTGTTTCTGCTGTTCAGTGGGCTCACACTCTACAACCTCATCACTGCCATCTTCGAGGGGCCCGGATACGTCCCGCTCAGATGGGTCCCGGTCAGTCCCTTTTGTATTCTCTCCACTGAAATAGGCCTATATAATAACTGGAGAAAACACTGTAATGATAAATCTTGACAAAAAGAGGCCATCCGAGATGACCATCCCAAGCGCAATTTTTAGTTCTGTAATGTTGCCAATCTGGTTCAAGTGGAGGTATAGTTGTCAGAATCAAACTCTAATTAGTCCACTGAATTGCAAAACACCCATAATAATCCGGTTCACATTCCACAATAGTGTAACATAATTTAATTTTTTATTTTGCAGTTATTATAAGATACGCGTCAATGTCAACCTTAAAATCACGGTGTATTCATAAGATGGCAGTAAAATTATATCACAAAGGAAAAAACAGAATCTCAGTTGCGGTAGGTTTTTGCGAACCTGACCAATGCAGTTAGAATACAGGTTACCAACATAACATATAGAGCTGCCTATCTTATTAGCATAGGCCTCCAGTTACAACTCCATCTCACTGATTCTTCCTGCCAATTTGTCTCAACCAGTGTACTTCTTGCTCGAAACCGACCAATTTAGTTTGGATGTTACAGTATTAACATATTTTTCTTGCAAAACATTATTTTTACATTGTAGTGCCTTCAATATCCAATTTCTAATACCCGCAATACAGTAATACATCACATTTTG